>MEHQ01000296.1:0-91036 GCA_008828725.1 Saccharina japonica
CGACCACCGCTGCATAATACAGGGTGACTCTTGCTAACAGGAAGCTCGCGTGCTCGAGGGTATTTTGTTATTTTGTAACTGTCGTCAAAATGTGTACGCTTGTGGGAGGCTTTTTTTCGGTCAGACAGCGCGGATCTCCAGCTTCACCCAGCTGAAAAAGGAGGTCCTATATCTCAGGTAGAACTCTGCACACCTCGGACAGACAGATCATCTGCAGATCATTCCCATTTCCTTGGTTTATAAGCAGTAGACCTTTCAAGGTAGATTTGTTCCCGATCTTCGCATGATCTAGCTCATGTTACCGGGTGGGAACCGTGCAATAATCTGCCTGATCTAGCTAACATGTTTCCTGGGTTGGATCTGTAGTATATGTGCAGATCCTGTACGGCCTGTCACAACGGCAGATGGGGAACTAGATGGTCCAGATCATGATCTATCTGTAGATGATCTAGATCACGATATATCTGTAGATGATCTAGATCATGATTTATCTGTAGATTATCTAGATCATGATATATATGAAGACGATCTAGATCCTGATCTATCTGTAGATGATCTAGATCATGATCTATCTGTAGATGCTCTAGATCATAATATATCTGTAGATTATCTAGATCATGATTTATCTGTATATGATCTAGATCATGATGTATCGGTAGATGATCTAGATCATGATCTATCTGTAGATGATCAGGATCACGATATATCTGTAGAATCTCTAGAGCATGACCTATCTGTAGATGATCTAGATCATGGTCTATCCGTAGACGATCTAGATCATGATCTCTATGTAGATGATCTAGATCATGATCTATCTGCAGCTGATGTAGATCATGATCTGACCAAGCTGTTAAACTGTTGGGGAACCCAATGTGGTGTGTAAACACATAATACGGGCATACATCGTTTTCGGGTCCTGTGCCGGCGTTACCTACCGAGCTATAGGTATACAATGTCGATCGATTGACCCATCGATTACCTATCCAAGGGTAATCCTCACAACACTCTCCCCCCTCTCTGATCGGCGGGGTCTTTTGGGACGTGACGCTACCGTACACTGCCGCACGTTTCGTTTCAGTAGCTGGGGAACAAGGGGGACATATTTCTTCAGGGACGCACGCGCAAGCGTTTCGGTTTCATGAAACACTCGAAGTGAGATTCGAACCCGTGTCTTGCCGACGACGCCAAATACATGAAGGTGTTATTACGTGGAGGACCATAGTAAATAGGACCATTTTTTTTTAGCAGAAACAGATAAATACATAGGTTTTTGTGTGTACCGTCGGTTTTACTATGGTCCCCTGTAATACCTACTGAGCTATCGGGGCGGGGTTAAGGACGATCGATTACCTAGTCCTGGGTAATCCTTATAGCACATACCCTACATAAACCCACCCATACCCTACAAAACAAATTAGACACCGTCTGTGTATTACGTAGCGCGCTTAGCTTTGATTAAGAAGCCTGCGCTGCCGTTTTCTTCCCGCACGATACACGAGCACCGCTAGTGTTTGTGTACCGAAATAGAAGAGCACTTTGGATTGGGTATGGACGGGTGCTACGATGATAGAGATATAAGGTATACCTTTTTTTGGCATGAAACGTTTTCTGAATGACCTAGTAAAGGCTCCTTAACCCATTCAGAACTGAAAAAGGATATTCCACACTAATTTCAAGTAGTTTGTCCCCAAATATGTGGGACCAGTTCTTAAGGGAAAATAATAACCCAAATTCGTCGGAATTGAATTATTTTGTTGCGATTTGCGATATAGTGTTCATTGTATATATGACTAGGCCTTGGGATTGCTCATCGGGTTGAAACTAACTAACTGTTATTACTACTGTAGTTATTTTCCTCCAAAGTCAGTGTTTAGACTACTGCAGGTATAGAGGCATATACCTCCTCAAGTGACCGCCACCCTTAGAAGGCAAAAAAACACTGTGAACCTCTATCGTAGAGCATGTTTGTTTGTACCACAATATAAGAACACTTTGGAGTAAATGTTTACGGACAAACGGTCCTTATATTTCGGTCCGGAGGGGTGCGTATACCTCCGTCGAGGACACCCTGAAGCGCAGCAGGGGGGCGTCTTCCGCTTCCTCGAGGGTATCGCACATCAGCTCTCCCCTTTCCTGTATCACCACTGTTCGTGTGTGTGCCAGGTTTGTATCACCGGACAATGACAAAAAGGGGGGGGGGGGGGACATGAAAGCATAGAGGAGGAAGGACAACGAGCGAGCGAGCGAGGGAGCGAGGGAGCGAGGGAAGGACAACGAGCGAGCGAGGGAGAGAGGGAAAGAGGGAGAGAGCAAACGAATGCGGTCAAGGTTGAGCAGCGTGTTTACAAGCACACAACCACAAAAACAAAAACTAAACACGTTTTACGTGAAAGGAAGGACAACGTGCGAGCGAGTGAGCGAGCGAGCAAGGGAGCGAGTAAACGAACACGGTCAAAGGTTGAGAGGCGTGTTTGCAACAACAACAACAACAACAACAACAACAACAACACGTTTACGTACCGTTCGGCGACTGACAACAACTAAAAGAGGTTGAAAGTTTGACCCTTTTCTATTGTTGTTATTTGTTATATCCTTGCCATCAAACACCAACGTTTGTGTAGCATGATGAGCTTCAACATTGATCACTCATAAGCACTCCGATTGAAGAAAACTACGGAAACGAAAAGAACCCTCTGCACCTACTTCCGTTTTTTTTTATTCCATTCACCGTCTGACAATATGCAGCGCCTTTTCCATCAATATACCCTTTTATACAGAACTGCGATAAGTATCCTGCGCTCGTTCCAAGTACAGAGCGCGCGCGAGGGGGGGGTGTACCTCATTTTCATGCACGGCAGTAGTCGTATGACCATGGACCCTCGCATCGCTAGGGGGGGGGGGGGGTACTCATATCGTGCACGGCCGTAGTCGTATGACCATAGACCCTCGCATCCCTACAATGCCGGGACGGAGCACGCTGGGTTTTCACCAACCAGGCAGACATTGCTTGCACCAAGCGCGAAGCGCCGTGAGGTATTGGGCGAGTCGCATGGAGGGTGAGCTGCATCCTGCTAAGAACCGCCTCTGAGGCGGACTTGCATATGGACGACAGCCTCCAATGAATGGATTTAACTTTTGGTGTGGCCACTTCCAGAGACAGCAATGGGTATTACTACGAATGTATCTGCCTCATGGACGCCTTACCATATCACACTACGTGACACAATCATTCCCCTTGTGCGGAGTTGAGCTTATCAACCACGCACAAATGATATAACCAGACCGCCAGCCTGGGTGACCACCAAAAAAACAAGAAAAAAACGGTACTCTGGTTGTCTAGCTCACGCAGTGAGAGGCATGTTTTGCAGCGCCGTCGCGAAGCGACGCCAACCCAGCCGATCAATATAATATATTTATAGGGGGGGGGAGAGCGGAGTGGGGGGGGGGGGGGTTTTCGTTGGGTTTTCACCAACCAGGCTGGATGTGGGTGCGGTTTAAGAGACCTAGATCGATTTCTGGAGGAACGCTGATTTAAGGGCAAATGGCTTGGCTCGGGCATACTTAAAAGCTCCGGTAGATGTTGCTCATTCCTGTTTAAGGGCAATATCGGCTTAACCCCCTTTAAGACTGCACTCCCAACGTGGGGGGAAAACACTTGGAATTTGAGTTAGACTTAGGTGTATGCACAGCGCACAACAGTAGTACTGTAGTAAAGAGTTAAGAAAGGTCTACTATTATTAATAATAGAAGGGAACACCCACGTATAATAACAGCATCCATCAATAGTCTACCACAAGATCCGAACGCCGAAATGGGTACGAGTATCTATACTCTGTACGGTATGTATTACAGTAGTAGTACGACAAAAACATAATAATTGCGGATGTCCCAAAAAAGGTGAAAGTCCCTTCAAGACTTGAACTTTACCGTTGAGCAGTTCATCCTGCTCCATCGCGTCGATGATCAGCTGGCTGACCGTGCAAGCGTTTTGCATCTCGCTGTCGTCGTCATAATCGTCGTCGTCTGCTTCTTTCTCGCTGCTGCTGCTGCTGCTGCTGCTGCTGCTGCTGCTCTTGACGCCGTTGCCGCCGCCGCCGCCGCTGCCGTTGCTGCTGTCAGCACACACGGGGCGGTAGTTGCCGATGCCCACGATCGGAGAAGAAACGGCGACGCCGGGAGCGTCGGCATCGTCCGAAAGGCTTAGTATCTCTGTCGCCTGCTGCCCAGCCGCGAAACACGCCCAAGAAGGGAAGAAGACGACGACAGCGGTGCCCAGCAGGATGGTGGTCACACCGTCGAGTAAGCGCTTCATGGATGATGAGCTCTATCTACTACTTAGTGGTACGTACGCTTCTACAACAGCATAGACCCTTGTCTTGTATGAGGCGCGGAGGTACACGACGGAATGAAAGACGGACACGCGAATTCAGCCTCCTCTGTCTGGTATCTATACGCGTACGTGTTCGTCGTGTTGCTGACTGACTGCTGTCGCTGGGGCGCGTGTGCCGTAAGATACGAGTACGAGTAGTAGTGTTGGGTATTATCATGTTGGATCCGTACATAATAAAAAGATCCACCCTGACGTTGTCGTCAGTCAACGACGGTTTCAGTTTTTTTTTTTAAGACACCGGAGACCGGAGGATGGGTGAAACGTGAAACCGCTTCACAGCG
Source organism: Saccharina japonica (assembly GCA_008828725.1). Taxonomy (NCBI): domain Eukaryota; class Phaeophyceae; order Laminariales; family Laminariaceae; genus Saccharina; species Saccharina japonica. The sequence goes on from MEHQ01000296.1 coordinate 4,672, forward strand.
GCATGAATGAAATATGGTACGTACTCATAGCTGATATTTTTAACTTCTTACTTTTTATTATGTGAATAATATCCATGGGTGTCAATCACTGCTGTGGAACATGTTTCTTCTGGTGCAGCGCCAATGCACGACCTCGCCCTGCTTTCCCCTAACTTCTCTCACTTTTAGGGGTGGACGGGGTGGTACATAACATGTGGTTATCAGGGGATATAATGATATATCCTGGGTACATCTCCGGGTTTCCTTAGTAGTAGGTGGGTATAGATCTTGCGGATATATAACGGAGGGTGCTGCTTGCTGCTGTAGATCATCGCGCACAGCAGTCAGCACCTGTGTCTGTCAACTCCCAGGTCCACGGTGACCAAGCCTTCTGCTCTTTCAGTCTTCCATCGTGCGAAAAGGAATATAGCTGCTCTTCTTCTATCTCTAAGCAAACAGCACAGATGAGTACCAACGAGTACCTGTTCAATAGGCTGACCTGGCTAGGGATACTCTTGTGTCCTTACCCTAATCATATAACATCAACTCGGTATGGTCTACACATTTATGCACCAGGTTCAAATATGTCTTATTTCTTGAGTGTCATCTGGGTGATAATCTCAGCCGGTGCTCGAGGGATGCTGGCCCTAAGCTAGTTGAGCGTGGGCACAATCTCTACTAGAAGGCTAGGCAAAAAAAAAAGGTCGTACCCGTGAAATCCGCACGTATGTGCATGCATGTCTGTGTGTGTTTTGTCTTCCGTTCCTTACTTTACTTATCATCACCACACCCACAGCAGCAGCAGTGTTCGTGCTGCTGCTGCATGCTGTATGGTTATTGGCCGTTGTTATATACAGGCAGACCGAGGGTACTTTTGTACCAGGTACGTAACTAGTGGTGGTCGAACCAGCTCCAAGGCTAGTTACCGTACATAGGCGTGCGTGTTGATTATCGGTGATCTTTGAAAAAAAACGTGAGGAGCGGAAGAGGGGAGTGTGATGAGTGAGTGTGCGAGGAGACGGCTGTCTCAGTTCGGGTACTTCGTGCCAGGTACGTACATATGGGTATGTATGTTTTATGTGTTTTCGTCTGTGTTTTCGTCGTGTAACCGCTTTCCTTTTGAAGTTGCAGAGGGTTACTTACCCTTCCTTGCAATGGCATACAAGCTCTACACGAACAGCTGGGCTGCTGTGCGCTCAGCGGGAAATATTCACAAGCAAGCAAGCAAACAAGCAAACAAGCGAGCAAGCAAGCGAGCAAGCAAGCAAGCAAGCAAATACAGGCAAGCAAGCTGCCGCCCGCCGTAGTAGTAGTTATTATAGCAGCAAGCAGCATCAATCAGCAGCAGGCAGGCAATCAACAACACCAGAGCAGCAGATGAAAACAAATGTTGCCTGGCAGCTAAGCTACCCCGCGCGGGGCTTTTTCCTGGTTCGCTTCAAATCAATCGTTAGTTTTCTCCCCCCGCCTGTACCATCAATCAACATCGCCACACCAAGGTGCGGAGTAGATCCAACCATAAATAAAAAAGTGAACGACACCGACAACCAACTTTTTTTTTTTATGTTTTTCTTTTCCACACACCCGCCGAACGCCAAGTCGAGTCTGCCGCGAGAAAGGGCCGACACACCACCACCCCCACCACCACGACTACCGCCGCCGCCGGCTATAAAAAAAAAAAAAGAGTCCACCTACCCACCCACCCACCCACCCACTCCCCGGCCGTAGCAAACGCGAGTTCACCATGCAAACCACCCGCCCACCCACCCCCAGTAGGTCAACCACTCACTCACCCACCCTCTGGGACAGCAAGTGGGGCGGGAACGAAGCGTGAGAGGTGCTACAAAGTACCGCCAGCGCCCGCCCCTCTACCCATCCACGGATCAGGACAGAGAAGTGGAGGGAGAGCGTGCAAGCCGCCCAAATCTGCGACGGGAACAAAGCGTACCCACCCACTCACCCACCTCCCGATGCTTTTGGACAGCAAATGGGGTGGGGGGGGGGGGGGGGGGTTATATCTCATGTTGTGCCCACGGCCGTCTAGTCATATTGACCCATAGACCCTTAGGGGGGGGGGGGGTGGTGCTTGCGACAACCGCCCGCCTGTTACCCCACCCGGGAACAGTAGCAGCAATCCAAAGAAAGGGTTCTACAAACAGATGATACGTAATTTAATATCTGGTTTACATTTGAGACAACTCACGAATTACACAAAAGAAAGAAAAAAAGGGGAAACAAAACAAAACAATCCCCCTCCCCCCAAAATCGTCAAACAATCGGTAACTAGCTCCATTGGTGCGAAAACATGCCCCTAAAAAACCCGATCGGCCTCGTTAGGGTTCGCCAACTGGCTACATCATACCCCGCACAGTAATATAATAGCCTACAAATTTTGATGGGAAAACCTCTGGGTGGCCAAAATGATGATACTCGAGTATATACCGGATATAGTTCGTAGAAAAAAAATAACTGAAAAAACGATGCTCCACAAATTTCTTGATCGCCCTTCAAGAAAAAAATAGCGTGCAGGGCTACAGCACGGGGAAGGTGTTGCGGGGCGTTGGAAGGAGGAGAGTGAGCGCTTAAACGACGACATCCCTATTCCCCTTCGTCGCGAATTAAGCACCCCCCCCCCCCCCGCGTCCTGATTCTGCCCCGCCCCCCCTTCCCCCCTCTCCCTTCCGCACAGCAGAGCACGTGTCTGCTAACGCATAGTCACGCACCGTAACACAACCCCCCGGAAACCGCTTACTTCCCCTTTTCCCGAAAATATAAAAGAGAGCGAAAAAGGGGAAGAAAACGAAAACATGAAAAAAAAAATATACGGTTTCGAAAATAAATATGACATCGGTTCGGTTCGATTCGGTTCGTGAAACATGGTATCATACAAGGGATACATGTTATGCATGCCAGCCGGAGCGGGGGCAAGCGCTTGGCAAGGAACTCGACAACAACAGCTACTTCTGCAAGCAAAAGCGCGGCCTGCCTACGCTGGTGTTCCCCTGCGTGTGCAACCAGCACCACTATTCAGCGAGCAATCGGCACCGCGCTAGCCCAGAGATCGATCGCAACGTATAGCATTTTATGCCCCGAGCTTTGCGGCGGTCGACGGGGCCTCTCTCCCCTCCCGCGAACAGCGAGATAGATCTACACCACGACTCGGAGATAAAAAAAAACGACTAACAGCTTCCGCAAGCAAGCGCGTACTGCACAAGAAAAATGCGGTAATGAAATGTCTTTCTGGTTCCCCTGCGGGCAGTCAATCAGCATCCCTTGATTTTGCGAGCAATCGGCACCGCGCTAAAATAAGAGATCGCTGGCAGCGTCTGCTCCGCGCGCGCAGCGGAGATTGACCGGGCGGACCGACGTTCCCCTTCTGCGAAATATCGAGATCGGTTTTACACCCCCTTCCTGCTCACGATCTGCAACATCTCCCTGCTAGGTAGCGATCTCGAAATCAGACTTCAGCCACTACAGCGATATACCTTGGTACCTCCGCTCCCTTGAAATATTTGCACTCCTTCACGAGCGTCTTGCTGTAGGCTGATGCTATTTAGCAATCACACCCGGCCTCTGGCAGCGATTTGCCTCGGCCTCCGGCTAAATTCATTCATAGCAGCGATTTCTACACCAGCTTCGTGTTGGCAACCGATGAATTCGGCTCCTCAGTGACACCTGAGCAAAAGCTACGAGACCGCGGACAGGCCCCCTTGACTGACCGCCTCCAACACTAAACGCAGTACAACAACGTCAGAAGGGCCCTTGACGCGTCCTTGACGTGACCAACAAGACCGGTCTCCAACACTAAACGCAGTATAACAAGGTCAGAAGAAACCTTGACGCGTCATTGACGTGACAAACAAGACCAGTCTCCCACACTAAACGCAGTATAACAAAGTCAACAGAAACCTTGACGTGTCCTTGACGTGACCAACATGACCGGTCTCCAACACTAAACGCGGTATAACAAGGTCAACGTATGCCTTGACGCGTCCTTGACGTGACCAACAAGACCGGTCTCCTACGAGCAGCATATTTGCTCCCTCCCCCCCTCTCCACCCCCCCCCCCCTCCCTGAACCCTGTGGGCCCTCCCTCAACACAACAATCTCCGTAACGCCAATCAACAAACACCGGCAACCTTATTGTTTCTCGTCTTCACTACCTACTTCTAATTGAAAGGAAAAATCCCATAGTAAAACGTGATCACAGTCAACAACAGCACCACCCCACCGCCCCCCCCCCTCCTCTTTTTTGCAAGAAAGCGGTCGACAAATATCTCCCGCGAAACGGTAACAACGTGTGGGCAGAGACAGTTACAGCCTTTTTAGGCATCATCTTCTTCCTCTGTCGCGAACTGAATGTCCCCGAACAATTTGCCGCCGTTCTCCACTTGAATGCCCCTGTATCGGATCGTCTGCATTTTTTTTTTCAAGAGGAAACAAAACAAAAACAAAAAAAAACAAGCAAGCAAAAAAAAGCAAAAAAGTCGAGTGAGCGAAAACAAAACAACGAATTACTCGTGACGTGAAAGATTCAAGCGAAAAAACAACGTCAAGCGAGAGCGGAAAACAATCATTCAGTACGTCGTACGTAAAATTACAAGGAAAATTGAACTAAAGCGAAAAGCGCATGTACGCGTAAGAACGTGATGTAATATGAACTCGTATATATAGTGGGATATCAATTGAAAGCGAGACGCGAGACAGTCGCCAATGGAACGAGACGACGCGGTAAATTGGCTGGAGAGTGAGAAGTCAAAGTTGTCAATTCAAGGAGATGGCGTGATAGATTGACACAAGGAGATTACCGAGAAATGTCAGACCTTAGTCACCACTGTAGATTCAGAAGATAGATATGTAGGATACGAATCTAGGATATTTGCAGGATATTAATCTTGGAGGAAATACTACTACTAGTACTACTACTTTAAGTACTACTTGTACTAGTACTACTGTTACTACTAACTACTACTGCTACTGCTACTACTACTACTACTACTACTACTACTACTACTACTATTACTACTACCACTACTACACTGCTGCGTAGCAACATCCGCGATCCAGTAGGTTTGTTACGCCGGCGACGATGGGTTGGCGGCAGAGACAGCGGAGGCGGAACGCCATGACAGATAACATTTTTCTCTACGTAGGAACTTAACCCTTTACCGACACACTGCTGCAAAAAACGGCCCCACACAAATCTCAAGTACGTAGTGTCTTCCACAAAAAACAAAAAACAACAACCGCGCACTTCCAAAGAGGTGAAAGGGTCGGTCGAAAACTGTAAAACCGGATAAAATTGAAACTTGTTGAATGAAGTGGTGATACCGATTCGGTCCATTTTCGCTATTTACCACCCCATCGCCCCAGTTTCTCCCGCCCCAAACTCGGTCCGCCCGCCGCCCAACACACGGAGAGCCGGAAAAGAAAAGAAAAAAAACAACCGGGGGGCTGAAGAGACAAGAAAAACAAACAAAAAAAAAACGAAAAAAAAGAACGATGCAAGAAAACCCCGTGCGGGGGGGGGGGGGGCTCATGTCGTGCACGGCCGTAGTCATATGACCATAGACCCTCGCATCCCTACAATGCCGGGACGGAGCACGTTGGGTTTTCACCAACCAGGCAGACATTGCTTGCACCAAGCGCGAAGCGCCGTGAGGTGTTGGGCGAGTCGCATGAAGGGTGAGCTGCATCCTCTACTAAGAACGGCTTGTGAGGCGGGCTTGCATATGGATGACAGCTTCAATGAGTCAATTTGATTTCTGGTGTGGCCACTTCCTGAGACATTAAGGGGGTTGTTTATGACTCTATTGGTTAAACAAAAAAAGCATCAGCCGTGAAAGGTTTGCTTGTGACGCAACTGACTCAACAAAAAAACATCAGTTGTGAGATCGCGGATTTGCTTGCATCTTGTATTTGCAAGGTGTGTGTGACACTTCGATCGAGCGTTCTACGGGTGGTCGTAGACCAGGATTTTGTAGTGAATATGTTGCGGGCGGTCCGGAAGTAAACCCGGAAGTAAACCCTCGGTTATTAACAGTTGACTTTTACTTTTATGTTGACGGCTCATGTTATCCATTCTCGGCAAAACGTGCCAAACCAAACTAACTACAACAAACAAACAAGCAAAAGAAGAAGATAACAAAACGCGTTGTTGCTGCGCAGCTGAAAGGGCGCGTCAACTATTAAATACATGCTCATGCACACGCACGGGCAGCGGGGCGATCGATCGGACTTTCGTTCTTCTTCCCGTGTACGTGTGTTTTTTTCTCAATATTTCCGCACGAAAATATATCAGCTTATTTCCCCGCCAAATGCCATCAACACACACCATTCCATCCAGAAACGTAAGTAAGGACCGTTTAGTCCCCATTTCAATACCTTAAAAAATCCGTACAAACAAGTATAGCGCACCAACTATTTAACAGCGGCATCAAGTATATAGAGGTACACCGTATATATGTGACCTCCCTTGAGCTCCGAAGGTGTCAGATTTTGTTCCCCCTCAAAACCCGTAGTTCGCGCGATGGAAGTATCCCACGCAGCTACGCGTAGCAAAGATGAGTTTCGATCAAATCCTCGATCTCGTGTGTGTTTTTTTTTTAATTTTTCAATATCTTTATACTTGTGTCTATATATTGCGGACCCTCGGATGAAAAACGTTGAATTGGTTGGACATTTACGCCGGCGGCAGTCGTTAACGCTAAACGTTTCCGTCGCCAGCTGAGTACCGCTTTGTTTTTCAAAGGCGAGTCTTTTTGTTCCCACGCCGGCCGAATAAAAATAAAAAAAACAAAGTCCGTATTCAAACGAAGTGACAAGATAAATGCAAGCACGAACAAAATGGTCTACTACAAGGACGAACTAACGAAACGAAAGGACCACGGGAAAAGAGCAGGGTTCTCAACAGGCGTAACAAAAAAAAAACGAAAAAGGGGGGGGGGGGGGGGGGGGGGTGGTGGGTCGGTTGTCGAAACTTCCCCGCCTCCTCCCTCGTAACGATTGTTTTTCTGATAAAAGTTTAGAATGTTAAAATACGTCAGCTGTGGGTAAGACCGATTTAACTTTTCTTTTTATCATACTACGGGTTAAGGTTACGCTACATTATTATGAGCAGGCGAAACATAATATCAAAAGTTCTCGGCTCTAGAGAAAATTAGTATTTTAAACCTTTGCTATTAATAGCGAATCTCGCCAGAACATCCGCTTCAAAGGCTTTTTAACTTTAACCCTTGTGGATACACACTATTGAGGGTGACCATAGTAAACACTAGTAAAAAGGACCAAATATTCGTCACAAAAAATAGGGAAATATACAGTTTTTTGCGTGTACCTTAGGTCCCTGTTTACTCGAGGTCCCCCGTAAATACTGCACTGTACAGAAACCTAATCTAACACAATTTTTCCAAGTGGCTTGTCCCCACGAAGGCAGCGATGTCCTCAAGGTCTACTAAACGGGATATAATTAACCGTAATATAAAATTACCCGTAATATATAGCAGGGCGGTGGTAGGAGTTGGCGTGATCAAACGGGCCTACTATTAATAGCGTAAGCCGTTTGTCGCCATCCAAATTTATCGGGTCACTCAGACTACCACGCGGGGCCGTCTGTGAGCGCTTGGAATATGTATAAAAACAAAAAATAAAACAACAGCTGTGAAATCGAGGATTTCGTCGAAAACTCATATTTGCAAGCTGTGTTGTGATACTTCGATCGCGCGTACTTACGGGTTTTTGTATGTCCTCGTACAGGATGTGCACCCGTAGTATGAGGAGGAACAAAACCTGAAGCTGCAAAATTCAAGGAGCGTGTGTGTATCTGTCAAAGAAAAAAAAACGCGGGTTTCTCGTATATCATATATAACATATTTCATCCTGACCGTCCACAACCCGTGTACGAACCGAAAACCGAACCGCAACATTCCACGCATCGGGTAAAAGATCACAGACAGAGATCAGACCCGGGGCCATTCTGCGATCTATATCGTTCAGGGAAGATATATCCCTGATCGACACTGAGGGGTATGGTTTACTGGAGCTCACGCTCGTCGGGTGGGATGATAGGCCATGACACAGCTGGTGCCACAAATCTGCCCAATGGGATCTGTACGATACGATACAACTCTTGCCACAAAACCTCAAAAACGGAAAACGTAAGATTTAGAAGATGTAGCATCGTCATCTGTCCGATAAATGAGACCCCGATCCACTCGCCAACCGCAAAACGGATGCTCAACTGACGCCCAACTGCCTACAAATAAATGACCACTTTTGATTTTTACGTATGTTAACTAGAAAAACTACGAAAAGAAGGCGCGAAACACAACCTCAACCGCCGCTTTTAGTGCGGCGAGTTTGGTTCGTTGCTCCAGCTGGCTTGCTTGACGCTCAACTGCCTCCTTGAGACAATTAGCCGCCTGTTGTCACGAAAACAGCTTCTTCCACAAAAGTATGTGCGATACGTAGCACGTCTTCAATTGCGGTGTGCATTGTATCAAATGTTATTTGTCTGAATCGCGCACGTTGAAAAAAAAAGCTTGTGTGTGTGTCGCGTGCGTAGTATTGTTAAACAGGCCCGCGTGTATCGTGTGGGTTGTATATATACATGCTATTTTGTACAGTGTGCCTTGCAAGTGCGTGTGTGTCGTATGCGTTGTATGCGCGTGTAGGTATGGTTCTTAGTCTGGTGCCTTGCGGAATTTTCTTCCTCGGAGTGGTATATATCCGTCCTTCAAATCTTCCAATTGCAATCTTCGTTCCGGTGCAAATATCCAAAAATATAAGGGCAGTTTGGATACTACTATTCAATCAAAACGGCGCTTATATTTACGACCACAGTGCTATGTATATAGGAGATCGCCGTTTTCATCCCTTGACGGGCCGCTCCTACACTAAACCCAGCATAATAAGGCCGAAAAAGAGAGCTAACGCATATGCGCCCACAAAACCCCACCTCGTGACAAATAACCTTACCAGACCGAACATACTATCAAGGGGGGCCATAGTAAATAGGACCTACGGTACACCCCAAAACCTATATATTTACCCATTTTTAGTTACAATATTCGGTCCTATTAACTATGGTCTAGTACCCGTAATAATCATATCTAAATAATGGTGGGTAAAACACAGGGGGGTATGTGGTTTTACCGTCCATCGTTGTTTCTGATTTTTCCATATGCCCCCCCCCCCCATATCGGTCAATGGTCAAATGACTAAGGCAAGCAAGAAACGAGTACCCCCCCCCCCCCCCCCGCGCCATACTAGAGGCGTTTTTGTTGTGTCGTGACAATCTTTGTTTCGGCGCCGGCAAGGTTTGTTTTTTTGGTTCTCCCGTGCAACTTTTATACGGGAGTGAAATCAGTTCGGTTGAATCAGTTCGGATGAATCAGTTCGGATGGATCGGTTCGGATGATTTGGGTGTACTGAATGACTGAGCATAGTTCGGGCCAACTGGTATTTCCCGCCGCCTCTAATTGCACCCTCCCCTCCGTCTTCTCTTTCTCGTTCGGCTTCTATTACAGTGGACCATAGTAAATAGGACCACATATTGTTGATAAAAACTGGTAAATATATAAGTTTTTGTGTGTACCGCAGGTTCTATTTACTACATTAGCCCACCCGTAATAGCAACATCGTTATATGGCGCGTGGTGGGGTGGATGAAATGAACAAATTGGTTTTGCGAAAGGGGGACAACAATATATAGAAGCAACGGTTTCGTGCGGGGAAACACAAGAGGAGGAACAGCAGCAACAAACCACGACAACAAGACCAACAAGCACCACCACAACGACAAAGTTCACCACAATGACTATTTACGGAGGACCATAGTAAATACGACCAAATATTGTTAGTAAGAATAGGTAAATATTTAGGTTTTAGTCTGTACCGCAGGTCCTATTACTATGCTCCCCCGTCATACACCACCACCACCACCACCAACAACAACAACAACCACGATAACACCAACGGTACTTTCACTCGATCAAAGCACTCAGCATCTCTCGCTGAGCGGCGACCGAGCGGTGCGCTAAAGTTCCCAAAGTTGTTCCAACCCCTCCTAAGGCTTCAGAGACTTAAATCGACGATACACATTGACGACTACAGCAAACCGGCAACGGCGTGAATTTCGGGGATGCTATGTACAAAAGGAGTCGTTACGTACCGCAGGGGCGCAAACACTATCCTACCGGTACTGCTGCTGCCGGGCGCCGACGCTACTCGTAGACGGTTTGGCCATACCAAAGTTATCATCGTTTTGGTCCACTATTTTTAGTTTTTGTTTGCTCTTTTTATTGTTTGGTGCTTTCTTTTCATGAAATCTTGGGGGCTACGTGCCTTCCCTAGGTCATTACCACGGATGTTCGCGGGTCGGGTCACACCTCGTGGGCCGGTTCGGGCCGGACCGGGTAAAGGGTGACCCGACCCAACCCGGGTCGGACCGGGTACAGGGTGACCCGACCCAACCCTTGAGAGTCTGAAAAACCTCCTGACCCGACCCGACCTAACCCGTGATATTTCAAAAGTACTGGCGGCCTGAATACTCGGAGTATTTTATCTCCAATGCTCCTTACTTTACTCCAAGGTACTCGGAGCATCTGTGAAAAGTTGCTATAAATAATTATGTTCCTCACCCCCTTTGCTTCGCCGCTGCTGGTAACGTTGAGCCCTTCCGAAAGCCGGAGGTGCCCGTCGAACTTCCCCGCAATCTTGGCATTCTTCGCCTTTGTCGCACCAGTAAGAACGCCTGCGTAGATGCACAAAAACCAAAAACAAAAAAAAAACAGAAAAAATTGGGTTAAGTTCGATTCAGATGAAAAAAATGAGTTTTGTTACCGTACCAATAGAACTTAAGATACTTTGTATAAAAACATAAGTTACATTCAGATACACAAAAACCGACAAGAAAAAAAAAACCCAGAAAACCTTGGGGTTAGGGCCCATATTAACGAGCATGAAATAAATTCAATTTGGAAAAATAAAAATTCAAATCCGCTTTTCATTGGTCAACACACGCACCAGCACCAAAGATTAGGATCTTGGGGGTATAATCTTGGGTGGTGGTGCGGGTTCTGACCAATGAAAAGCGGTTTTGATTTTTTTTTTCCAAATTGAGTTTTTTTTTCTTTGTTAAAACGGGCCCTTAAGTTCGATTCAGATTAAAAAAATCGAGTTTTGTTACGTACCATAGAACTAAAGATAGTTACTGTAGTATAAAAACACAAATTACATTCAGGTACCATGTACTCGTACTGGCTGTATCGATGCCCCATCACCAGGTATACATGAGGGAAAAAAAACGTCAGCCGAGGGGGTGCGACTGCTCAGATTGATTGGCAATGCGGTCTCGGGTCTGACGGGCACCGGTTAAAACAAAAACAAAAACCCCGATTAAACCGGTTTTCGGGAGCCCAGCAGGCGTTTGCAATTGGTCGGTTTAAAAAAAGAAAAGAAAAGTTTATGTTCTATTTCATTTTTGTCTATTTTAGGGCATGCATAACGTGAACATAAAACATGACAGCGTGAATGAAAGTTGGGCAAACAAGGTAACGAAGAGAACCAGCTACGTAGGTAGGCACTTGGGAGTACACAAGGTGCAAATCGAGGGAAAATCGAAAAACCACTCGTGGTTTTCAATGTTTCGGAGGCTTTTAATACCTGCCAAACAAAACCTCGTTAACCCATTCAGAACTGAAAACATTGTACCACACTAATTCCAAGTAGTTTGTCCCCAAATACGTGGAACCACTTCTCAAGGGGTTAAACCCTTTTTTTTTTTAAATAACGCCTCCTATCCGGTTTTCGTTTATTCAAATATGCCATCCGGTGCCCACCTCTAGTCTCGACACAAGCCAATAATCGCTATTTCGCGATCCGCCTGCAGGTGTACGTACACCATACCAGGTATCAACAACATACGTATTGATGCCATACGTATCTGGTACGCACGCACCCAACACTCACTACAATCGCTATCTCTGAAAGCAGAAAGTTGAAGAGATGAGGCCGGTGAATACAAAAAAAATGGTTTACTCTTTTTTCGGCCATTTCTTATGAAAGTTCTTTGAAACCCGAAAAAATCGAGGAGTTCCAGGGCCGAAAAAATTAAAACCAGACGCACAGCAAAAGCAGACTTACTTACGTTACACCTGTTGCGCTTGCTTGGCAGAAATATGAAATATGCATGCGGCTTGGACTCTGCCGTTTTCAGCTTATTACAACACTTGTTGCCTGCCACGACCTTTGGAAACCCATTACGATCTAAATCTAGACGCCATTCTCCGCTATTTTCGGACTCGGCAAGTTTATCCGAAAATTGACACCCCCTTTTCAGACAAGTTTGTCCGAAAATGGATCCCCATTTTCCGGGTGGAGGCCTGAAAAAAGACCAGTTTCGAGGTTGAAAAGGTTGATGACTGGCTTCGCGGTCCTAAATCGTTCATTTTCGGGTTTAAAAAAAAAACACTTGCATAAGAAATGGCCTTCCTTACACGGGGACAAACTGCTTGGAATTAGTGTGGGATACATTTTTCAGTTCTGAATGGGTTAAGAACCGGTCCCACGTTTTTGGCGACAAGTTACTTGGAATTAGTGTGGGGGATTTATATAATGGAAGAAGGAATCGACGATCTGTCCGAGGCGTGTCACCTTCAATGCCTCTAAAAACAGCGATTTTTTTTCATTTTTCCAGGGATGTGTATTTCCTGGTAGCGGCAAATAACCGGACATTAACCGAGCTCGACGAAATACTAGCTACGGGAGGAAATTCGGCGTATCCCCTACCCCCCCCCCGCCCGACCTCACGGCGCTTCGCGCTTGGTGCAAGCCATGTCTGCCTGGTTGGTGCAAACCCAACGTGTTCCGTCCCGGCATTGTAGGGATGCGAGGGTCTATGGTCATACGACATGGCCATTCGACTACCATGCACGACATGCGGCCAATGAGTACACCCCAGATAGGGATCGGTCATGTGACTACGGCCACGACTACGGCCATGCACGGCCCCCGTACCCCCCCCCCCCCCGCCCCCCCAATAGAATGGAAACCCCGGAATAAAAATCTTAAAACCTCCCTATTTTTTTTACGCAAAGAAAGTGCTTGCTGATGATAATTGAAACCCTTGCACATCCTTTGTTCGTACATCAGCCGCATTCAACTCTTCGTGGTGCTGTAAAAGTTGAAGGTAGCAATTTTTTCGCAGTCGATCACAGATGACTACCATGTATAAAAATAAAATAAAACGGATACAAAGACAACTATCATTCGTACGTAGTTTCCAGTGACGGCCGTGCTTACCCCTTATAGGACTGGAGTCCCGTTTTGGGGACAAATTACTTAGAATTAGAGTGGTTTGTCCCCATAACGGGACTGCAGTTCTAAAAGGGTTACGTATCGAAAGCAAGTTGGGTCGTTTTTTCCGCATTTGGTTTTTTTTTGTTTCCAAATAAATGCCAGAAAAATCGAAAACTTTGAAAAATTCAACTGTCTGTTAAATTTCCAAACTATCCATTTTTTTCTGAAACATTTGTTTGGAAATCAAGAAAAACAAAATGGAAAACTTCGACGTAACTTCCTTCGATAACCACGGCCTTGATAAGCCGCACATTTATCCAAACTCTTGACTTTTCGACAAGTATGAGATAACTGCTGTATACAAATGAATACGCTCCTGAAGCAAGCCAGTCAAGGAGTCACGACCTTGGTTCATTCGTCCATTTCCATTTCCAGTTGCTCCGCCACATGCATTCCGTAACTACGTACAGCATTAGCATTCGCCTTTCATGGCATATTTCGTGGGTATGTACGAGCGAATCCGTTGCTTTCAAACCTGCACAAATTTGTAGACAACTCAAAAAACCTAATAGTTTTGTGACCACAGAACTGGTGCCTTTTTAGGATGAAGAATCGGCACGGACACTGGGTGTGCTGGATGTCGACGGGTAGAAAGGACGGTTTAATGTGAAGAACACACACACCAGGTACACAAACACCCCGTAGAACATCGTGATCCAATTATCACATCAAGCTTGCATAATATGAGTTTACAGGAACTTTTCGATCTTATCACAGTTTCGTTTCCCCCCCCCCCATATACACGCCCCCCCCCCCTCCCCACCACCCCCTTCAGGTCAAAGGTGGGGAATGACGGCACGTCACTAGAAAAATGAGCAGCGGTCACGGCGTACATACGGCCGCAGTGTCTAAACCGAAACCCAGTAGTTAAGTGATAGCAAGGGTCGGTCACGGCATTTTCGCCCTAAACGTCCGTCGCGTCACATCGTTGCTGCTTTGCTCTTATATGTGTTGTTCGCATTGAACCGTTATTTCTACCCGTCATCCAGCACCCAGCACATCCAGCATCCGTGCCGATTCTTCATCCTAGAGAGATACACAAGCTCTATGGTCATAAAACCACGACACAAGGGATACTATAATGTATATACGATGCAGTAAGCAGCGTAGGCGATGCAATGTCATGTACGACAGGCAAACGAAACACACATGCTGGCAATCTAGATGCGTTGAAAGAGAGCACATAGTGCAGACTAAGCGCCACTATATATCAGGTGCGATACTACGCATACATACCTGTAATGTGATGCGATGTACCAAGCACTACTCACTACCACGAACACCTGGTCTTCCTGCTTCTACAATAACTCTCAAAAACCTGGTGTTGCTGCTTCTTCTGCTTATCGGCAGGTAACACTTACCGGTAGGTATGCATTATACGTATTTCGATGTCCTTCCTATTGTTGTTACGAACTGTTGTCTGCATTCAGTCTCACGGAACCAGCTCCTTGTAAAAAAAAATGCAAAGAAAAAAATGAAAAAAACAAAACTTTCAAACTTATCCAGAACTTGAAAGGAAAGTTGAAAAAAACAAAACTGAAAAAAACAAAATGGGACACATTCGTACATACAGGCCCGGGTCGGCTTATCGCCGGAGCTCCTCCTCGATCTATTAATAGAACTTCCGGCAGAAATAACAAACATTGGAGGGCCACATATATGTGCAAAGGCATTACAGTAAAAAACGCATAAAGTACTACAGCAGTAATACGGGGGACCATAGTGAAAGGAGTATTATCCCGGGGGACCATAGTAAATACTAGTAAATAGGACCTACGATACACCCAAACACCTACCAGGTATATATTTACAGTACCTATTTTTACAAACACTATTACGGAGGACCATAGTAAATAGGACCAAACTTTGTTAGTAAAAATACGTAGATATGTAGGTTTTTGTATTTACGGAAGGTCCTATTAACTATGGTCCTCCGTAATATTTGGTCCTACGAGTATTTACTATGAACCCACGTAACAGGCAGTGGTTCCTCTATCGTAGTGCCGGTATGCGCCAACCAACAATACTGGCACTATAGCGGCAACCGGCACTATAGCGGCTACCAGGTATCATACAGCCACAACGATACCGGCACTATAGCGGCAACCGGCACTACTCCGCACACTGCCACACTGGTTAATCCCATCTGTACCAAGCCGTTTCACCGGTATCTCCCCTAGGATAGAAAAATCGGCACGGACACTGGGTGTGCTGGGTGCTGGATGTCGCAACAGAGGCGTGCTACGTAGGGTATATAGGGGTCGTAGCGTTTGTTTTTTGTGAGCCTACGTTCTCCTTTGGGGAAGCTCTGAACCGCATCGAACAGCCAACTTTGAAAAGAAAACTACTGCTGTAGTCAAGAGGTTTTAATGTGAAGGACACTTCTAGTGGGCAACCGGCACTATAGAGGGACCGCACTAATAAAAAACAACCCAGCGGCTTGATCGAGTGCCTTTCTCCCCTCTCGCGGCGATTTTCGGAAGCACCATACCGTTTATATATACTATGGCCCCCCACCATACCGTTTATATATACTATGGCCCCCCGTAATGGTAGTACAGTCAGTGGTGTGTACCCATTTAAGACCATCCGGTTTAAGACCATCCGGTTTAAGACCATCCGGTTCAAGACCATACACCTTGATTAATACCAGTACCATAGTAGAGATAAGACCAGCTAAGTCGGCTTGTCACGAGGGGAAAAAATACTTGGAATTAGTATCGTCAGTAGTAAAAGTTGAGACCATAGCAGAGATAAGACCAGCTAAGTGGGCTTGTGACGAGGCAAAAAACACTCGGAATTAGTATGGTCAGTAGTAAAAGATAAGACCAGCTAAGTGGGCTTGTGACGAGGGGAAAAAGTACTTTGGAAATAGTATGGTCAGTAGTAAAAGTTGGGACCGTAGTAAAGATAAGACCAGCTAAGTGGGCTTGTGACGAGGTGGTCTTAAAATGGGTACACCACTGTATTCCCGTACCGTATCAGTATCACACCGGGTGATAAGCTAACACACCCCCTAGGGAAAAACTCCGAGCCAATTTCCTACAAATCAACGGGGGCACACGCCAACCAAAAACGGTGGGGGGTGTGGGAAGAACCAGAATGGTAAATGGTGGGGGTTTGGGAAGTAAACCTCGTTGAGACCTCTCCATAGACCATAGACGCATCGCTCATCGCTCAGTGTTTGTTTGCACTCTCACTTTGAACAAATCATCCGAGGGGGTGTGTTTTCTTATCGCACGTGTTGTATACCTGGTATTATTTTCTCTCTTGCGCTAAATTAATGAATGATACCCACTCCACATTTAATGAATTACCCGTACTCAGGCTCGTACTGCCCTTTCTCTTTTGTTTAGCATTAAGAGGGTTGAAATCGTTTTTATACGGTATCATATATTTATAGAATTATTTTAAAAAAACAGCTATGAGATTCAAGCTTTCGTCGAAACTTATCTACCTGGTATTATATACCAGTATACAGTAGTAGTGCTTCCTCTATATGTAGATTTCGAAGTATTTATTTTTCCATCCCATCTATTGTCTTCGCCCTTTTTCTCTCTCTCGCGACTACAGTAGTGCCTGTTGGATAGTGCCGGCTGTCCACTATACTCGTACGTAGTGCGTTTGGAATCGCTCGGCACAGATGGGATTTCCCAGTGCGGCAGTGCGCGGAGTAGTGCCGGTTGCCGCTTATAGTGCCGGTGTTATTGGCTGGCGCATACCAGCACTCGTATACAGGGACCATTGCAACAACTGTATAACAGGTGTCCTGTCATGTTTCTGGTATTCGGCACACTATCTTGCTGTATGATCTTGCGTGTTGTATCATACCGTCGTACGGCATCGGCCCCAGGAAGAAAAGCGACCCGCGCTGCTGGAATGTACCCGAGAGCTATGATATGAAATATATATTCAGGCAAATTATATCATTAATAAGAGACAAAATTCGACGAGAGTTGACGAGGGAAGAAAGTGCTGAAATCTTCTCGCGATAAAAATGCAAAGCAAGAACCGTAGTGGGGGAGGAGGGAGAGGAGCCTACTTTGTGACCCCGGATCTGAGTTACGACTAGGGAGGGAGAAAGGCGGAAGTGCGAAGATAATGAATGGGATGGAAAATATATATATCTATGTCAAGCAAGGCAAAACGCGCGCTGTCGAGGGTGCAGGGCCGAGTGTTCCAGACTAAAATCTACCAGGTATACTCGCATACTGGTAGTAGTTTTGGTGTCAGTCATGCCACGTCAAGGCAAAAGTTGCTGTTCCGGGAAGGAAGGGGTTAACCCATTCAGAACTGAAACTGTATCCTACACTAATTCCAAGTAGTTTGTCCCCAAATACGTGGGACCAGTTCATTACTGAAAAAAATGTCCCACACTAATTCCAAGTAGTTGGTCCCCAAAAACGGGGGACCAGCTAAAGTGCTGTCTCCTGACTCCCTGTCCTGACATATTCATGTACAGGCAGTCGGTCGCCCCGATGGTCTAGAGGTAACCTCGAACGCTTCTGAACGTTGATGTCTGGAGTTCGAATCTCACGTGGGTCGGACTTTTGAGTTTATTTGCAAAAATAAATAAAAAACGGAATCAACTGCTGAGAGCGCCAATTAATAGTAGCGTGGTAGGCACAATTCGATGCGCGAGTCGACGAGGGAGGAAAGGCTGAAGTCTTCTCGCGATAAAATGCAAGGCAAGAACCGTAGTGGGGGAAGGAGGGAGAGGAGCCTACTTTGTGACCCCGGATCTGAGTTACGACAAGGGGGAGAGAGAAAGGAAGGGCGAAGATAATAATAATGGATAGACAAAAAAAAAAAAAAAAAAAAAAAAAGCAGCAGTGCAAGAGCAAGGAGATCTCCGATGCACGCGCAGCATGATACCACAACATGCTACTCGTTTCACGCATACGACTATACCTACACAACTACACAACTACGTCGTCCATGGTCATCCCGCCGTGCGCTCCCGGTAGGTATGATATGGACATGTACGTAGGCGGTTGACAAGCTCTACACTGCTCTACACTGCTGCCTGCACCCATAGTTTTGGTCGCTATTGTATTACAGTAGTATTAATACGGGACATCTACAGCCTGCAGCAGTAGCTCCACCACGGGTAAACATTGACACTTATATATGTACAATCCCTGGCACCCTGGCACTCCTGTACGACTGGTATTTATACGTACATACGACGTACCCCGCACAGGCAGCTGCTGCTGAAACCCAAAGGAACACGCCACACCCCTGGGCCCCTGGGACCCCTACGTGCAACCCGCATATTGCAAAATATATATATTTGCAATCCATGTATTATACGTATGTAACCCCTTAGGGACTTGATTATAGTGCAGAGGCCCTAAAACATTGTGGTGTTACCAACTGCTGTCTGCTGCACAAGCAGCGTGAGCGTCCAGGCAGTGGAGGTGGGATCACGTGGCACCAGTCAGTGCCGTACGAGACTACTCCTTGCATTTCACCTCGGACCCCAATTTGTACCACCCCCCCCCGGTGACGCAGGGGCCGTTGTTGTAATCGGTCCATTCTATCGCCGATTTCTCCCTCTCGGTGAAGTCCCTAGACGGTTAACAAGCTGAAAAAACTTGAATCTGCAGAGAAACCAGGAAAAACGCCTAGAAATGCTACGAAAACCCCCAACCACACCCTCGGCTAGCTGTAGAGGGCATCATATTTCTGCCAAACCCCCCCTCAAGGCGGGCCCGAAGTATTTAGGTCTACACCGGCCGACCTCGAGCCGCCCCCCTCTTTACTCCAGCGTTTAAACGCCGAACAACGAGTCAGTTTTCTCCAGGTATGGCACAAACTGCCGAGAGATCTCGTTCGATTTCCACGGCCCAGGCTGGGACCCTAACGTCATAACCCAGCTGGGAGACGCCCTCACCCCCTTGGCTAGCTGTAGAGGGCATCATATTTCGGCTTCGTGTTTCCGTTAGTGCTGGCATTATTAGTAACCTCGGGCTTGGGAGATCAAGCTGCTACCCAGACACACCACCAAACCCCCAACCACGCCTTCGGCTATAGCGGGAGAGGGCATCACATGTGTTTCTGTCAGCGCTCGTAGTAACCACGAGTTTGGAAGATCAAGCTGCCAGGGCAATGCCCTCTGCAGCTACACGGTCTATTCAGCTATCTGAGAGCATGGCTGTGGGTTTATAGGGTGGGCTAGGGTTTCGACGCGAGTCGAAGGGGGGGGAAAGGAGGGAAGAAAGGGATGTCCCCTTCTCCCGGTAAAAATAAGGAGGCACGTACATACCGTATTGAAGACGAGGGAGAATAGTCTGCTATGTATGTGCTCCCGCATCTACTATTTTACGGAGGACCATAATAAGCAGGACCTCATATTGTTGGTAAAAATAGGGAAATATATAGGTTTTTGTGTATTACCGTAGGTACTATTTACTATGCCCCCCTGTAATAGGAAGGATAAAAGAAGAAAAATGAAGCTAAAACATGAGATAAAGAAAAATAATGAAATTAAGAGAAAAAAGGGTATAAAAAGTTCCGTGCACCTCGTACGAGGGGTTATAGGGTTTTAGGGGGTGTCTCTCTCGGTTATTTCCGGGGATGCGTATTTCCCGGTAGCGGTAATTACCCGAAATTAATATTGCTCGAGGTAATATTTTTTTCAGAGGAATTACTTACGCCCCTTATCCCCGGGCAAATAACGCCCCCTATCCTTGGCTATTTCTATTTAAGCCACGAGTATATGGGTTGCAACTTTGTTTTTTTTATTATTAGCAACCTGCGGGTTGTATATAGGCGCGCTGCCTCTTGGGCCCTGGGACGAATTTAAGACCAAAATGATTCCAACATCGGGGGGGGCACACGCGACGAAAACGTTGGATTGGGCGAGATATTTCCCATCGTAGGCGCATCAACGCGTTGCTCGGCGTTCGTACGACCCTTCCCATGCTGTCGATAAAATCAGCTCGAGGAAGTTCTTCCGAGGAACCGTATTATCCTGTCTTACGTGTTTAAGCTATTAATAAAAATATTAATACATGACAAAAAGAAAAAAGAAAAAAGTTAAGGTTGTACGTATATATGCAGCACTATAATATTAATAATACTGCTGTACCTGGTACCTGGTATGATACATGCCATACGTCATATATACGTGATACATGCAATGTCGTATTATATTTACAACACCAGATACTTCTGAAGAGATGCCAGAAAAGCCAGGTGGTGCCGGAAAATGGTTGACCATATATATATATACTATACCACCTATACCACCACCACCACAACCACCAGCGCCATCCCGATGCAATTTCTCGCAATGCTACACGTAAGAGGGGGCAATCAACGTGGAGGTTCGAAGGAACCAGGAGTAGGAAGGAAGGAAAGAAGGAGCCAAAAAGTAGGAATGTGTGAAGGGAAGCCGGAAGGAAGAGAGGGATGCAGCAAATTCGGCAAGGAAGGCAGCAGGATAGAAGGTAGGCAGCGAGGAACGAGGATCGCCATCAAGAGAGCACTTTTATCTTTTATGAGCTAACTCCTCCTCCCCCCCCCCCCTTCACCTGCCCGTCTCGAAAGGGATGCATGGTCAATGGTCAAATGACTAGGCAAGCAACAAATGAGTACGCCCCCCCCCCCCACCCCCTCCCTCCCTCCACTCCCCCCCGCTCTCTGTGTAAGCAGGGCGAACCAGGAACCACAAAGAAGGGGACGGGGACGAACGGACGAGCACGGGCGGGCAGGCGGTAACGGCCACAGCAGCAGCAGCAGCAGCAGTAGCAGCCGCAGTAGCAGCCGCACCCCCTCCCCCTGCCTACCGTATCACACCGGGTGATAAGTTAGCACACCCCCTCGGACGAATTCCCTACGTCCATTTTCTCTTTAGCAACGGGGAGGGTGCCAACGCCCAGCGACAGGTCTACGGAAAGGTCTCGAGACCGTTCCCGAGATATTTCCAAAGCCACCATACGGGTTGTGTCCCCTCCCATGGTCGTACGACTACGGCCATGCATGAAAATGAAGTACACCCCCCCCCACCCCTTGTTATGGAGAAAACCCACTCGGATATTCGTCCCGAGGGGGGTGCGTCATCTGATCACCCCCCGTGGTACGGTACACCCGCTATGGCACACGACAACCATATATAGCCAGTGCCAGCCTCAACTCCAAGTCGACCGCCTTGCCGTATGGCACCACACTTATATATTTACGTCACGCAGCCGCGCTATGATCTATATATGATATATACGAGTATGTTAGCGTTGGTTGCCCACGGGGACGAGCGAAGCCCACAAAGGGGGCGAAGTATAATATGTCTATGTGTGTGTTTTTTTTTTCACGTCTTCACATTAAACCGTTCAAAAATGATACCAGGTACCAAAATATTATCAAGTATAATACTCGTACTACAAATAAATATAAAAATATATTAATGTTAATAGAGTACCGGATATAAACAAACCCACGCAGCAGCATGTATAATGAAGCAAAGGTATAATACTAACAACCCAGTCGCCCCGGTGGGCTAGCAGGTAACCACGAAGCTTGTTAGCGTCAAGGTCGCGAGTTCGAGCCCCCCCCGAGTGCATTCTCATAGGGATTTTTTCTCGCAAAAAAAAATCTTGACTAATAGCGGAAAGCGCGAGAGCGTGAGTTGGCAAAATTCAAAATTCGATGAAAATCGACGAGCGTTGGGAAGGCTGAACCCTCTGCGCGATAAAAATCAAGGCAATAACCGTAGTGGGGGAGGAGGGAGAGGAGCCTACTTTGTGACCCCGGATCTGAGTTACGACTAGAGAGGGAAAAAGACAGAAGTGCGAAGATAATAAACGGAATGGAAAAAAAAAAAAAAAAAAAAGAGTCCGTATCGATTTTTCATCCGAGAGAGATAGGGTTAAGGTTCGCATATATAATATTATTAGCGGTGGTTCAATTCTTATCCTAGAGATAGGGTTAGGGTTATCATAATATTATACTTAGGGGAGTATAATAATACTTGGGGGACCCCCCCTGAGTATATTATACTATTAATATTAATGGTTACCAACCGTATATAACCCTATCTCTCTCGTAGCATGCAGAATCGGCACGGACATTGGGTGTGCGGGATGTCGACGGGTAGACGGGTAGAGATAACGGTTTGACGTGGACGAAGCACAAACACTCTCCATGCGTACTCGTAGCCTTCATTCAGCAGTATCAGAAAACACAACCTATACTACTACTACGATTAATATTACTACTACAGCTGTAGGAAGAAGGGCCACGACGGACGCGGGCGGGGTATGCTCATGCCGTCGTGCATCGAGAACGGTTTAATGTGAAGACGAAGACAGCCCGCAGCATAAATTAGACCTGGTATACCTGGCACAACAGAATATGAAAGTTAACAAACAGCAGCAGTACCACAACTCCATTATCGTATCGAATTGTGCGACCACAGAGTTTGTTATTTCTTTCTATCACGGAGGAACATACTGTAGTAAGCACATATCATACGTAGGACCGTTTTTTTTTTCCCTTCCTCCATCCCATTTATAAACTTCGCCCTTCCTTTCTCTCTCCTGCCTAGTCGTAACTCAGACCCGAGGGTCACAAAGTTGGCGCTTCTCCCTCCTCCCCCACTACGGTTCGTGCCTTGCATTTTTATCGCGACAAGACTACTTCTTTCCTTCGTCAACTCACACCGAATCGCGCCTACCCACGCTGCTCTAGGCGCTCTCAGCGAGTGATTCCGTTTTTTTTTCTTTCTTTTTTTTTGCAAATAAACTCAAAAGTCTGGCCCACGTGGGATTCGAACTCGCGAAATTTACTCTACTGATAGCAGCGTTCGAGGGTACCACTACGAGAGCCCACAGGGACAAACGGCTATAAAGCGTACTAAAAATACCGGAATGTAAAGGTTTATGTTTGTGTAATGGGTCCTCATTTTACTATGGTCACCCGCAATAGGATCGATAATCAGCTCAGACACAGGCATGTGCTGGATGTCGACGGGTAGAAAGCTGGAAGCTGGCTGGCGTGGACAGAACACGCCAAAACCATAGCGAAAAAAAATCCTCTAAAAGTAGGAGGGCTTTGGTTCGGTTCGGTTCGGTTCGGTAATGAGATCGGTGCCGTGCGATTCGGTTCGATTCGGTTCTGCCCTCTGTCATCATAATTGTTTACCGTCAGCTGGCTGGCGTGGACACAACACACACGAATGGCGAAAACCGTTCCTCAAAAGTAAGAGGGCTTACATATGGTACGGTTCGGTTCGGTAATGTGAAGAGCGTGATCTGTAATCTGCTATCAGAAAAGCCTTGATCGATTATGTTCGAGCAAAACACGATATGTCATGAGAAAATTCTTGCCAGTCAGCGGAGGTGCCGGCGGCCGCGGAGACCCCAACCGATGCAAATCGTTGGGCACACACGCTGGCTGCTGTGAACAGAGCACGGTATACGTAGTAGTGGAAAACCGTCCTCTAAAAAAGTAGGGGCTGGGGGAGGGGGGTGGCTCGATTCGGTTCGATTCGGTTCGATTCGCTTCGGTTCCGTTCGGCTCGATTCGGTTTCGTTCGATTCGGTTCCGTTCGGCTCGATTCGGTTCCGTTCGATTCGGTGGCCCCCTGTTACAGAAAAGCCTCACCGCCAGCTGGATTGCGTAGACGAAACACGCGTATACGTATACTCCGTAGTAGCGAAACCCTTCCCCCAAAAGTAGGAGGGGGGGGGGGGTCGGTTCGGTTCGGTTCGGTTCGATTCAGTTCGGTTCAGTATGATCCGGTTCATTCGGTTCAATTCGGTTCAACTCAGTTCGTTTCAATTCGGTTCTGCCCTGTCATCAGAAAAGCCTTGCCGTCAGCTGGCTGGCGTAGACAGAAAACACGCGAGCACGTAGCGAAGCGAAAACCCTTCGTCTCGAAAGCAGGAGGCTTCGGTTCAGTTCGGTTCGGTTCTGTTCATCTCCGGTCGGAAAAGTCTCGCCGGTCAGTGGCGGCGGCGGCGGTGGCGTGGGGGGGGGGGGCGCGGCGGGCATATACGCTGGCTGCTCGACGTCGTCGGCAAAATGCACGTATAAAGAAAACTCTTCCCCCAAACGTAAAACAGGAGGGAAGGGTCTGTCTATCCTGCTCGGTTCGGTTCGTTTCGGTTCGGATCAGCTCCGTTCACGGTCCCGTTCCGCCCTCTGTCACATGTTAATATTAATATATATTAACTAAAAAAAAAAAAAATGTGGGGGCGACGCGGGGGCGATCGCGGGGGTCCTGAGTCCCAACCTTTTCTGCCGGTGTGTGCGTGATGAAATCATGACCCCACTGTCTCCGAGAGAGAGACAGAGAGGAGGGGGGGGGGGGGTACGAGTCCAATAGGCAGGCCTGCTTAGCCACGGAATAACAGAGGGGAGTGGCTACTTTCGCGTGAGTAACTGCATCAGATAATGTAGATACACATTTATTTATATATGCATACGAAGTATATATATATTTACATGCATGATGCATACACAAATACACATACATAATACATACCTGGTATATACATGTATACACATACACCCAAACCTCGCCTACTCTGGCCGGAAATATTACCCCCCTTTAGTGGGCACACCAGAGCCCAAATGGTGCTTATATTTCCGATCAAAGTGGTAGCAAAAGATGCCCATTAATGCCAACTACCAGTACATAAACATCAGAATTACGAACGAACTGCTTGCTGCATATACTGTTTGTCACGGGGGGGGCAATAGTAATCAAAACCTAGCATGGACCCAAAAAAACTATGTATACCCACATGTTCACGCACCACGACTTGGTTCTGATATATACAAGTATATACATAACATACTATTAATATCAGATGTTCTCCCGTACTAAAAGCAGGACGCGCCAGCTCATAACCCCTTCGGAACTGCCTGCACCCACCTTCTTGGGCACGATTATACTAGGAAATAGTGTAGGGGACGTTTTGCCACGTTCTTCTTGGGCACAATTATACTAGGAAATAGTGTAGGGGACGTTTTGCAGTAGGTACAGTAGTGGGTACCTCGATTTAAGAGCGCCCCAAGATAAGACCATTCGGGATTTAACCCCTTAACCCCTTTAGGACTGCAGTCCCGTTTTGGGGACAACCCACTCTAGTTCTAAGTAATTTGTCCCCAAAACGGGACTCCAGTCCTATAAGGGTTAAGAACTAGTCTCACATATTTGGGGACGAACTACTTGGAATTAGTGTCGGACATTTTTTTTCAGTTCTGAATGGTTTAAGAACTGGTCCAACGAATTTGGGGACGAACTACTTGAAATTAGTGTGGGATATTTTTTCAGTTCTGAATGGGTTAATAAGAGGGGTCAAAAATCGGCATGTCCCGCCGACACTAAAAAATTACAAATTACCCACCGCAGATAAGAAAAAATGTGTAGTTCCATCATTTTACTACTGGAAATAGCGTACCACACTAAATCCAAGTATTTTGTCTCCAAAAACGTGGGTGCGGTCCTTCTAGGGTTAAAAGAGCGCTTGGCTTGTCACGGGACGCTCTTAAACCGGGGTACCCTTTTTGAGACGTCAGAGGGAAAAACAGTACGTAGTATTCGCATTTCGTCCGGTAGGACATTTCCAGGAATTTTCCAGGTCACCTAGTAGGTCAGGTTTGGGGTTAGGGTTATAGGGGGCCTACGCCCGTACCTCGATCCGGCATGCTACCGGACGATCTGTAAATAGTCCTCGGGAAAAATCGACCAAAAACGTGACGATTACATATGGCCACCTTTGGGATGTTGGGTGGCATGATACGTGCAAATCGGCATCTGCGAGTTACATATGTACGGCGGCTCGGGAGAAAGCACCATGATCCTCCTCCTACCCGTATATATATATACTGCTGGATGCTCACGACTCTCGTAGACGGCTGATAACGCCAAGGGTAGGTTATCATTGATTTGGTCGCTATCCCTTATATCCCTTACAGAGGGTCTTTAGGAACTGCAGTCCCGATGTGGGGACAAAACACTTGGAATTAGACTGAAATATTGGTTTCTGTACAGTGCAGTACTAGAAGGGTTAAAAGGGGTCCGTCCCAAAGGAGTCCAGAAACGCACACGCGAGGCGGGGCACGGGTGTCTTGTCTCAATGTCCCACTAGAGCGAAAAAAAAAACAGAAAAAATATTATTGTGCAAAACTCGAGCCGAGCATTTTCCCTCTACGTCGTACACGCGGGGGGCGGCCTCCAGCGGGCCTCCGGGGTGCTAACACGCCTGCGGCTCGTGTTGGGCTACGTACGCACAACACGCTTTGCAGCCCTAATGAATCCCCTGGTATATACATACTTTTAATAGTAGTCCATACATACATACAAGGTTACTGCACTACCGTGTAAATGGTATGCGATACTCGGTGATGTTAACTGTTACGCACGCACCGCAATGACCAGAGTGCTAATCCACAAAACCTTGAGGGTATTCTATATATATATACCTGGTAAGGTACCAGGTGTGTATTCAATATTTATTTATTTTAAAAAAACAGCTGTGAGATCGAGGATTTCGTCGAAACTCATCTTTGCAAGCTGGGTGTGATATATTCTTCGATCGCGCGTCGCGCGTACTTAGAGGGGGTTTTACATGTCCTCGTGCAGGATGTACATCCTCAGTACATCCTGCATATATATGAGAACACAATCCGAGGCTGCAGAATTCAGGGAGCGTGTGTCTATCTGTGAAAACAAAACTGTGGGTTTGCACGTAACTTTGCCACTCCTACGAGTATTTTTAATAGGAAGTAATCATACCTGGTATAAAATATTACTGTTATATACCAGTATATGCTGCAATCGAAGTCGTTGCGTGCAAAAACTGCTGTGTCAGCTTTTGTGGGCCGCTCTAAAACCCTACAAAGCCCGTACGATCGCACACGCGATCGAAGTATAATAACACCAAGCTTGCAAAAGACGAGTTTCGACAAAACAAGATCTCACAGCTGCGTCTTTTTTTTTCTTTTTTTTCTCTGTACTTACGTACGTATGCCAGAAATATGTACGTCGTAAATGTATATATACGTACGGACGTGCTCGTATCAGACATACTGCTGTGCGTACACATTTTGCACGGGGTCCCAGTCCCGAGTAGCTTTAGCGCCGGTATCATGTATAATGTACTCCGGGTCTCCGAGTATAATACAGCTCGGAAGTAGAGGTCGTTACGAGTAAGAATATACAGCAGAAGCATATCCTTCCAAGTATTATATTGTTCAGTAATTACACCACCAGCCGTATAATTGCACGTACGTGCTGTGGGCTGTTAGATCCGCACGTACTTTTGCACCATAATTACCCTTGCTCCCACCCGGACCTGATGCCACCCGGATCTGATCCCATTTGGCACCCTGCTCCTACCCACAAGGTGCAGAAATATAATCTGTCCTCCGCAGGAGCCGCCGGAGGCCCACCTGGCACCTCGATCCCATTTGGTACCCATGTAGGCCATACATATCTACAACAACTCCTGCTATACATAGAACCGTATCGAATGTACGTGCAGATTCGTTAGACTCGCACGTACGTGCAAGTTCTTCGGAGCCGGTAATTACACACACCCGTGGTATAATTTTAGTTTACGACGTATGATACAACTACGTCGTATTAATAGTCCTTTCACGTCAGGTGCATGCTCTTTATCCTTAAAAAAAAAAAAAAAAAAAAACAGCTGTGAGATCGAGGATTTCGTCGAAACTCTTTATTAAAAAATTAAACTCTTTAGATGCTGCACATACAATACGATACGTTCGGAACCACGAGAACGAGCAGTTTTTTGTTCCTTGGCGATAAAACAACAGCGGTACGTAACAGCAGTCAAAGCTTGGAAACACACCAGCACCACCAGCACCGCCAGGACACAATCTGTAGGCTTGGGTGGGGTCCCATGAAAAGCATCTGGCGGTATAGTTTATCGCGGTCAATAGCTTACCCCATGCTTCGGGGCTTGAGAGGGGGGGGAACATTAAAAATGACGCCAGAGAATGCCGACTACGAGTACAGCATCGACAGCTGTTTGGCTGGGGGATGACAAACGCTGTGCCCGAACTACGTACTCCGTACAACGCAAGGAGTCATGCATACGACACAGGGTGAAGCCTGGTCCTACTTGCACTACTGCTTTCACGTGTCACGCGCTCACCCTACTCGTAGGCGAGACGGTTCATGAAAGACCAAAGTCACGACTTACTATATATTATCGAGGATCAAGTATAGAAACCGGGGAATATGGCGTGCCCCCCCCTTAATACGTACTGCAGGATAAAGTATAGAAATCGCGGAATTTGGCGTGCTCCCCCCTATATAGGATAAAGCGTAGAAATCGAGGCATCTGGTGTGGCCTTGAGTGTGGTTCCAGTGTTGCAATAAGGGATATTCCACGTATATGATAAAGCTGTGCGCTGTGCAACGTGGGGCGAAGCATGATCCTTCCACGTATCACACAAGGAATACAGAACACCTAATAAGAAACAGGCTGACAAGAAAGCCAGGCTGAGTTTTAGAGGAAAGTAAGAAAGTCGGGAGTCGTTATCTTGAAATTAGTGTAGAAAGCACCCTCTTTCAAAAAAGAAATCCAGCCTGGACCAGATTTCCTGTTTCTTATTATCAATAGGTGTAGATCAAGTCAAACACCCCAAGGCGAAAAAAGCACCCCTAGATTATTAAAGCAACCATAGTTTGTGACATACGTATATAGCGATAATGTTTCTTTCTGGGGCGCCGCTCGTAGACGGCTGACTAGACGCAAAACATTTAAAAAAAAAATGAAGAAAAATGAGGTTTTGGTCGCTATCTCTCGGTCTTAACCCCTTAAGAACCGGTGTCACGTTTTTGGGGACAGACGACTTGGAATTAGTGTGGGATAAGTTTTTTAGTTCTGAAAGGGAAAAAAAAGGATTCAACTACAGTAAATAAACAATACACGCCTGGTCGCAAATATAAGGGACCTTTAGGCGACCATGAAATCACCAAAAGTACCCTACCATTTACGACATGAGAGACCGACCCAACAGAAGTTTCCAAAGCCTTCGGCAAATAAAACCACGAAAAAAATGACATGGTATTCCAACAAAATTGGACGAAGGACCACCAAAGTACCCTTCCATTTACGACCAGAACTGGCATGCGAGACCCAACAGAAGTTTCCAAAACCTACGGCAAATAAAACCAAGAAAAAAATGACCTGGTACATATTCCGACAAAATTGGGATAAGGAGTCCGGTCAGCCCACCAGAAATATTTGCCTCGCGAGGCAAAAATGTGGTCCAACAAAATCGGTCAGCCCAGCAGAAATATTTGCCTTTTAAGGCAAAAATGTGCTCGTATTCATACTGTACCCCTATCGTACAAATAGCACGCGTCTAAGGTGGAGGGAAAAGGGGGGTAAGGAAGTTTTCGAGGCACGGGAAGAGGGAGTATCGTGGGTCTCTTCCAAAGCAACGGAGGTGGGTAACATTGTCAAAAAAAAAAATGGTATTCCAACGAAAATGGGTTAAGGGAGCCCGGTCAGTCGGAAACATTTGCCTCATCAAGGCAAAAAAGTGATATGCATACTGTATCCCTATCGTATAATAGAATGCGTCTAAGGTGAAGGTAAATGGAGAGTAAGGAAGCTTTCGAAGCACGGGGAGCGGGAGGCATGTGGGCCTCTTCCAAAGCAAAGCCGGCAGGAAGAGAGTATTCGTAGGCGAAAGTGAAAGGCGGTACAAGGGGTACAATTAATACTACGGGGGACCCTAGTAGCCAGGACCCATGACATACACTAAAACCTACCATATCATACATATGATATGTATTCCAGTATTTTTTACTAATCCAAATTGGTCCTCATTACTGTAATTCCGCGTTTTAGCTGTACGAAAGTTTCGCATATCGGACAGATCATATAGATCATTCACACTTGATGATCTATAAGCAGTAGACCTTTCAGGGCAGATGATCTGTATGATCTGTATGATCTAGCTCACGTTGCCGGGTGGGAGCCGTACAATCTGCACGATCTAGCACATGATTCCTGGGTTGGATCTGTACTACGAGTATAGAGACCCTGCACAACACCTCATAATGGCGGGTTAGGATCTAGATGATCTGTAGATAGACAGATCATGATATGTCCCGGAGCTGTGGAAAGTCTGTTTAAACACATGCAGATCACACCGACGATCGGTGGAAGGCAGGAAGGCGTGACGAGCGCTGAGTTCGCACAGGGGTGTGCATGCGATCATTTTTCAGCACCCGATTTTTCCTAGAACGGTAAAGTTTAGGTTTTGCCAAAATACCGAACACGGTGTTTTCGGAAAAAAATCTGGTCCGGTATTCCGGATATTCCTCGGTGCAAGCCCTACAGTAGAATCGGCAGCAGAAAATCGAACGCGCGAAAAGGACAGCCCGCTCGCTGCCTAAGCTAAGCAGCCAGCAAAACCCGCCAGCGACTACCATGCACCAAACAGCAAAGGCCAGCAAGGCAGCGAGTGAAAGGTCAAAGGCGAGAAAGCAGGCAAGCAGGCTAGCCTGCTAAATAGCATAAAACCGACGACAGAAAATCGAACGCTCGAAAAGGACAGCCAGCTGCCTAAGCTAAGCCAGCCAGCAAAACCCGCCAAGCGAAACCATGCCCTAAAAAGCAAAGCCCAGCAAGGCAGCGAGTGAAAGGCCAAAGGCAAGCAGGCTAGCAAGCTAGCAAGCTAGCAAGCACGCAGGCTGACAGGCTAGCAGGCTAGCAAGCTAGCAAGCTAGCAAGCAAGCAAGCAAGCAAGCAAGCAAGCAAGCAGGCTGGCAGGCTTGCAGGCTAGCAGGCTAGCAGGCACGCACATGAACGCACGCAGCCAGCACGCACGCAGCAAGCACGCAGCAAACACGCAGCAAACACGCAGCAAGCACGCAGCAAGCACGCAGCAAGCACGCAGCAAGCACGCAGCAAGCACGTACGCAGCAAGCAAGCAAGCACGCAGCAAGCACGCAGCAAGCACGCACGCCGGCAAAACACAAGCCAGCACGCAATACGAACACCATGCCGGTCGCTATAATCCTTCGCTCGACGGGAAGAAGACAGGTTCGGTACTCCGAGACTCGAGAACAGATTGCCAGCATCAAACCAATCACCAATCATCAATCAAGTACGGTTACCACAGGCTAGGAAAGATATGCCAATGAGATGCTATCGTGATACCAACAACACAGCAACATCAACAAAATCACGACGGTCCGATCCATCAACCAAAGTTGTCAGGAGACGTGTCAAGCAAAGCAACACCGTACGGTGTCAAAGGCGTAGGCCGGCCGAGTGTTCCCACACGAATACCGAGCATTACGGAGAACCTCAGTGAATAGAACCAAATTATGTTAGTAAAAATAGGTAAATATAGTTTTGTATGTGTACCGTAGGTCCTATTTACTATATGTGGTCCCACGTGGTAGTTTGGGTGCCAGTTAAGGCGTGTCACGACAAAGCAAAATCTGCTGTCTTGCCAAGGAAGGGTTAACCCCTTAACCACTTAACCCTTTTAGGACTGCAGTCCCGTTTTGGGGACAATCCACTCTAATTCTAAGTAGTCTGTCCCCAAAACGGGACTGCAGTTCTAAAAGGGTTAACCCCTTAACCCGTTAAGAACTGGTCCCACGAATTTGGGGACAAACTACTTGGAATTAGTGTGGGACGTTTTTTTCAGTTCTGAATGGGTTAAGAACTGGTCCCACGAATTTGGGGACAAATTCCAAGCAGTTAAAAAAAGTGCGGGACATTTTTTTTTGCAGTTCTGAATGGGTTAAGGCGAAGTTTTGTCAAAAGGGGGGAAAGTGACCGTCTCCTGCCATCTTTGCCACCAACCAACACCAACACCACCAGCAACTGGTCGATGGTCGTCCCGTCCCTGCTTGCTCAAAGCTCTAGTCGTAGCCTGCGGCAGAACTACCGCCGCCGCCGCCGCCGCCGCCCCTACCGCTGCCGCGAAGCGAACTAGTGGGCTTGGTCGGGATACGGAGGTACACACACGAAAAGACGGGCGGTACTCTTTCTGTCTCGCCGGACACACGCGAAGGGGCTTTTAAACCCTTTTAGAACTGCACTGTCTAGAAATCGAGATTTTACTCTAATTCCAAGTATTTTGTCCCCACATCTGAGTTACGACTATTAATAGGGAGGAGAGAGAAAGGAAGGGCGAAGATAATAAATGGGATGGGAAAAAAAAAAAAAAAAAAAAACTGGTACCTGGTACGTATATACCCTTAAAGAGTTATTTACGGACAAAACCAGTCAGATTCTGTAGACCACGAAAAAAAACTACAGCCCCCCCTCGTGCGTACACGGCACGCGCGATCGAACTGCGACGCGCAGCTTGCACAAGGCGAGCTTCGACAAACAATTCGATCTCAACATCAGGAAGAGTTTTCTTTTGTTTTCACATCTATTTCAAACACAACAGCAAACGAAAAACAGCATGAAACACTTGCCGCTGCTGCGATACTGCTCAACTGCTGTATATCGTATACCCCCTACCCGCGTTAAAGAAGCATATATATCCTATTCGCGGAGGGGTCGGGTCGTTCGAAAAGCCAGCCACCCCCCCCCCCCCCCACCCGACCCCTCGGGGGCCATGAAAAGGGCCGCATCAACATCCCATCTCGTCGCATCTCGCGAAGGGGTACAACCACTTCCTCCCGCACTCGGATTGCTGTTGCCGCGCCGTGCTACTTCGCCATGCACCCCGCGTACTGCGGCAATGGTTTTACTGCTTGTGTACTGCTGGTATCGGCTGCGTATAACGCATACAGTACAGGACACCGAATAAGAAACAGGCTAATAACAAAGCCAGGCTGAGATGTGGAGGAAAAAAAGAAATTCGGGAGTCGTTATCTTGAAGTTAGTGTGGAAAGCACCCTCTCTCAAATAAGAAATCCAGCCTTGCCAGATTTCCTGTTTCTTATTAGGTGACCTGTACTGCTGTAGTTGATAGTCAGAACCGCCGCACATATAAAATACATGTATACCTGGTACTATACTGCTGTACCCATGTACGTCAGGGTTGCAAGAAAAAAACAAAGATGCCCGGAGATGGCATTTATCGTAAAAAGAGCGTCGAGTTTGCACAGGGGCGCGTTCGTTTTTTCGGCGTTCGATTTTTTCCAGAACGGGAAGGTTTGTCAATACTGAATGCCAATACCGAACGCCATTACCGAACAAGTTTTTTTCGGAAAATATATGGTCGAGAGACTTTCGAAAATAGAGCGTTCGAGCTTTAGCACCCTTAACCGTTGTCGAGAAAAAATGAGCGCCGAAAAAGCGATCGCACCCCTGCACGGACTCTACCCTCCTTCACGGCAGTCTACGTATAGAACCTCCTCAAAAGTATACCACTGTCCAGAAATATAAGCACCGTTATTATTGAATATTTATGTACAAACGGTGCATATATTTCTGGATAGAGTGGTATACACATATATACCAGGTAATTTAATACATACAGTATATGGTATACCTGTGTTATACCAGGTATGTAGTTTGCAAGAAAAACAAAGACGCCAGGAGGTGTGGCAATTATGGCCCATATTAACGACTACCAGGTATAAAACAAATTCAATTTGGAAAAAAAAAATCAAATTCGCTTTTCATTGGTCAACACACGCACCAGCACCAAAGATTATACCCCAAGATCCTAATCTTTGGTGCTGGTGCGTGTGTTGACCAATGAAAAGCGGATTTGAATTTTATTTTTTCCAAATTGAATTTATTTCATATCGTTAATATGGGCCCTTAGGCGTCGCCAGTCTCAAAAAAAAAACATATATATATATATATATAGTTGTGCGCTCCACATATATATATATAGACACAAATCTGACTCTACTTCCAACTATTACGGGGGGGGGAGGCTTGAGTAAATAGGGGACCAAACACTGTTCGAAAAAAGAAAAAATAGGTATATATGAAATACGTACCCGATGAACAATCCCATGGCCTATACAAATAACTACCAGGTATACGATAAAAAAAACATATCGCAACACAAGAAAAATGAAAGTCCGACGAGTTTGGGTTAAGGAGGCTTTACTAGGTCATTCAGAAAACGCTTCAGCCAAAAAAAGGTATACCTTATACCTCTATCGTAGCACGCGTCGGAGATGCGTGCGACTACGTGATAGTTCCAAAATCATCGTGCTCGTGGTGTGCCCGCCCGCCCCCCCCCCCCCCACCCTTCACGCGACTCGCGCAAGCACCTCACGGTTCGCTTCGCGCTTGGTGCATTTAGCAATGTCTGCCTGATCGGTGAAAAACCCTAGGTGCTCCGTCCCGGCGTCAGAGGGATGCGAGGGTCTCTACGGTCACGCTTTCGCGCTTGGTGCGACTAGAAATGCCTGCCTGGTCGGTGAAAAACCCGACGTGCTCCGTCCCGGCGTCGCAGGGATGCGAGGGTCTTATCTCTGGCCATGCTTCGCGCTTGGTGCGATTAGCATTGTCTGCCTCGGTGAAAACCCCGACGTGCTCCGTCCCGGCATTGCAGGAATGCGAGGTTCTATCTCTGGTCATACGACTACCGCCATACATGACATGCGGTTAATGAGTGCACCTCCCCGCCCGCCTCGTTTACGTAGGAGAAGTTATCCCAGAGTGTGTTATCTTTATAGTGTTGCACGGCACCTTAAGGTCTGCTCTCCCGTTTTTTTTTCGTGAGCTCCCGTTTGTTTTCTCCGCCCTTCCTTCTTTCTCTCCATCCTAGTAGTAACTCCGATCCGGGGTCACTAACCCTTTGAGAACTGCAGTCCCGTTTTGGAGACAAACCACTCTAACTCTAAGTGATTTGTCCCCAAAACGGGACTCCAGTCCCTTTAAGGGCTAAGCCAGCTCTTATACTCCCTCCCCACTACGGTCGATGCCTTGAATTTTCACGATATCACGAGAAAACTGCAGCCCTTTCTTCCCTCGTCGACTCGTGTCGAAACCCGCCTATACCCACGCTACGAAGGAGCTCTCAGCAATTGGTTCCTTTTAGCAAATGAAGTCAACATCTCACCATGGGTGGGGTTCGAACCCGGGTACCGATGCTAGGTAGCATTCGAGGCTGACCGCTAGACTACCGGGGCGACCGGTTAGTTGTGAGGACAAAACACTTGGCATTAGAGTAAGGTTTAGGTGTATGTACAGCAGTGCAGTGCTTAACGGGGTATCTAAGGCTAGACTACCTTTCGTGACAGGCTTAAACTGCCGTCTTCGACAAATTTCATGACAAAAAAGTGATGATAATTTGTTGGTATGGACTAATCTGAACCTGACCTTTCGGCTAGATTTGTTTGCAAGGTCGTCATGGCCAACGCCATTTTGGGTTTCCCCGCCTAGTCATGTCTATTATGGACCGAAACATAAGGACCGTTTAGTTATGAATATGAGTATTGAAACGGCCCTTATAAATCCGCCCAGAGGGGTATATCATATACCTGGTGTATGGTAGGTGGTATCATAAGTATATACCGCCTGTAATGTTCCATTGCCTGTATGATAGTATATACCATACTTTGTACCACTCTGGGCGTGAATACAAGGACCATTTATACATGAGTATTAATACCAAGCAGTCTTTATATTCACGCCCAGAGTGGTACATATTTATGTGGACGTGCGTAAGTACAAATAAATAAATAAATAAACAAGCGTGGTGACTGGCCTAAAAAGCATCACAAGACAGCATAGTGTCTATCACCGACTGTCAACGCATCAATACGCCAGGAAAATTACGGACAAACTCCGCCTGCAACAACTGCCGTTGCTACTGCCCGCGTGATAGCTCTCAGTTTCTCAGCTCGTTCAAAAGTTCTAAAAGTTCGTCTAACTCGCGTCCCTCCGTTGTTTGCCTTGCCTTGCCATTTGCTTTTGGTTTGTTTCGAATAAATCTTAAAATCTCTTTTTGCTTCGCTTCGGTCTATTTTGTTTGGGTGATCTTTGCTGTGCTTCGCTCTATGCTTGCACACTTAAAACTAACATTGGGCAAAGGGGCGGGGGGGGGGGGGGGGTCCCCCCCCGCGGGCCTTCTTCGGTGGCTACATAAACACCCCCGCCTGAGTACGCTCCCCCCCCCCCCCTCCGGATGAAAACGTAGCCCAGGAAGGGACGACATCATTGATGACAATGACAACAATACAGATGACCTAATCGTCAATTTTTGTTTTGGCCTTCTGCACACGGGCTCTCAGGGGCGGCAGTACAAGGTTTCCATGACCTGCCCAGGCGGGCCGGGCGCGGCGGTAGACCTAGCGTCCTTCCGGTGCGACCCCGAGTTGTCAGCCCTGGTGGTGTCGAAGGGGGCGTGGAAAACCCTGCGGGCGAGGTTGGCGCAGGCCGGAGACATGGAAGGCTTTATGGCGGAGCTCACCGATGTCTTGGAGAAGGTGAGGAGGGGAGGGGGTTGCGGGGGCGCGCGGGGGGGGGGGGAGAGAGTGTGTACTCGTGTCATGCGTCGCCGCAGTCGTATTGAGAAGGAGGAGGGCGGGGGTTGGGGGGCGTGGGGGGGGGAGAGGGGCAGGGTGCTCGGGGATAGTGTCGTAGGGGCGGAAGAAATAGACGCCATGGGGTTTTCCATGGGTTTCCAACCCCCCCGCTGAAAGGCATTTTCGTGCGTTTCGCCTGCCTTCCTCTGTGTGTGTGGCAGGTGTTGCACTTTTAATAGGCGCGGGGACTTCCCCCGCGACAGGGTTTCGGTCGTTGTTGGTCGGTTTCCATGGGTTTTCATACTGCTGAAAGGCGTTGTTTGGACGCCCCCCCCACCCCCCCCGCCCCCTCCTTGTGTGTGTGCGTCGCAGGTGTTGCGCTCTTGCCCGGCGCGGGAGCCGCCCCCGGCAGAATTTTACTCGCGACTGGTAGCCGAAATGGATGCGGTGGGATGGTTGCACCTCGTGTCCATGGACTCGCTGCTGACCTACGTCCAACTCAGGGAGAGGGATGCTTCAGGTGATGGTGTTGGTGGGGGTGGCGGTGTTGCGTTGGTAGTGTTGGTGGTATTGATGATGGTGGTATTGGTGATGTTGGTGATGTTGGTGGTGGTGGAGGAGGAGGGGGGGGGTGTTGTGGTGTTGGTGGTGGTGAGGTGGTGATGGGGTGATGATGGTGGTTTTGGTGGTGGTGGTGGTGGCATTGTTGTTGCTGTTGTTATTATCGTCAGCCGACTGCACAAGGGCGGACACACCGTTTCGTCGCAGAAAGGAGTCGACCAACTACCGCACAAAAATCCCTCCCCCCCCCTCCCCTTGCAGGAGGCAGGTCACCCTTAATGCGTCTCGCCGAACACCTCACGGTGCTTCACGCTTGGTGCTAGCAATGTCTGTCTGATGGGTGAAAACCCAACGTGCTTCTCCGTCCCGGCAGTGTAGGGATAGAGATGCGAGGGTCTACGGTCATACGACTACGGCCACGCGTAACATGAATATACACCCCTCCCCTTCACGCGACTCGCGCAAGCACCTCACGGTTCGCTTCGCGCTTGGTGCATTTAGCAATGTCTGCCTGATCGGTGAAAAACCCTAGGTGCTCCGTCCCGGCGTCAGAGGGATGCGAGGGTCTCTACGGTCACGCTTTCGCGCTTGGTGCGACTAGAAATGCCTGCCTGGTCGGTGAAAAACCCGACGTGCTCCGTCCCGGCGTCGCAGGGATGCGAGGGTCTTATCTCTGGCCATGCTTCGCGCTTGGTGCGATTAGCATTGTCTGCCT
This sequence comes from Saccharina japonica, assembly GCA_008828725.1. Classification (NCBI taxonomy): domain Eukaryota; class Phaeophyceae; order Laminariales; family Laminariaceae; genus Saccharina; species Saccharina japonica. The sequence goes on from MEHQ01000296.1 coordinate 42,689, forward strand.
CGGTGAAAACCCCGACGTGCTCCGTCCCGGCATTGCAGGAATGCGAGGTTCTATCTCTGGTCATACGACTACCGCCATACATGACATGCGGTTAATGAGTGCACCTCCCCGCCCGCCTCGTTTACGTAGGAGAAGTTATCCCAGAGTGTGTTATCTTTATAGTGTTGCACGGCACCTTAAGGTCTGCTCTCCCGTTTTTTTTTCGTGAGCTCCCGTTTGTTTTCTCCGCCCTTCCTTCTTTCTCTCCATCCTAGTAGTAACTCCGATCCGGGGTCACTAACCCTTTGAGAACTGCAGTCCCGTTTTGGAGACAAACCACTCTAACTCTAAGTGATTTGTCCCCAAAACGGGACTCCAGTCCCTTTAAGGGCTAAGCCAGCTCTTATACTCCCTCCCCACTACGGTCGATGCCTTGAATTTTCACGATATCACGAGAAAACTGCAGCCCTTTCTTCCCTCGTCGACTCGTGTCGAAACCCGCCTATACCCACGCTACGAAGGAGCTCTCAGCAATTGGTTCCTTTTAGCAAATGAAGTCAACATCTCACCATGGGTGGGGTTCGAACCCGGGTACCGATGCTAGGTAGCATTCGAGGCTGACCGCTAGACTACCGGGGCGACCGGTTAGTTGTGAGGACAAAACACTTGGCATTAGAGTAAGGTTTAGGTGTATGTACAGCAGTGCAGTGCTTAACGGGGTATCTAAGGCTAGACTACCTTTCGTGACAGGCTTAAACTGCCGTCTTCGACAAATTTCATGACAAAAAAGTGATGATAATTTGTTGGTATGGACTAATCTGAACCTGACCTTTCGGCTAGATTTGTTTGCAAGGTCGTCATGGCCAACGCCATTTTGGGTTTCCCCGCCTAGTCATGTCTATTATGGACCGAAACATAAGGACCGTTTAGTTATGAATATGAGTATTGAAACGGCCCTTATAAATCCGCCCAGAGGGGTATATCATATACCTGGTGTATGGTAGGTGGTATCATAAGTATATACCGCCTGTAATGTTCCATTGCCTGTATGATAGTATATACCATACTTTGTACCACTCTGGGCGTGAATACAAGGACCATTTATACATGAGTATTAATACCAAGCAGTCTTTATATTCACGCCCAGAGTGGTACATATTTATGTGGACGTGCGTAAGTACAAATAAATAAATAAATAAACAAGCGTGGTGACTGGCCTAAAAAGCATCACAAGACAGCATAGTGTCTATCACCGACTGTCAACGCATCAATACGCCAGGAAAATTACGGACAAACTCCGCCTGCAACAACTGCCGTTGCTACTGCCCGCGTGATAGCTCTCAGTTTCTCAGCTCGTTCAAAAGTTCTAAAAGTTCGTCTAACTCGCGTCCCTCCGTTGTTTGCCTTGCCTTGCCATTTGCTTTTGGTTTGTTTCGAATAAATCTTAAAATCTCTTTTTGCTTCGCTTCGGTCTATTTTGTTTGGGTGATCTTTGCTGTGCTTCGCTCTATGCTTGCTCGGGGCCTGGCTTGGCTTCGTTTTGAATCGGCTTTCAACGTGCTTCGCCTTTTTTTTTTCTTCCATTATTGTCGTAATTTGCATTTTTTCCCCCGTTCCACCCTTTTTTTCCTTTTTCCTTTTTCCCCCCCCCCCCCCCCCCGTGCCATCCCATCTATCAATACGAACACCCGGCACTATATGTTTGCCATATAACACTTCTCCAGTCCCCTCCCATTTGTAACTCAGACACGGGGTCACATAGCGGGCATCCCCCCCCTCCCATTACGGCGCATGGCCTTCATTTTTACCGCGGGAAGAGTTCAGCATTTGTTTTTGCCTCGTCGACTCGCGTCGACTTGTACATGCACACACGCTACTATTAATAGGCGCTTTCGCCGTCATTGTCTGGCCAACAAAAAAATGTCCTTCCATTGGGTGGCGGACTCGAACTCGTGAAATCGACCTTGAGCTGAATATCATATCATGTCATAATGGCTTTGCTTGTTTTGTTTTGATTTGCTTGGTGGCCGTGCTTTGTTTCGCCAAGCTTTTCCTTTGCTTGTATGTATATATCGCTTGCTTCCTTGTTTTGTCTAAACATAGCTTTGCTTTGCTCGTTGCGTTTTGCTTGGGTGGCTTCGCTTTGCCTTGGCTATCTTTGCTCGCTTGCGCCAGGCGGGGGTTGGATGCGAAACGGAACAATGTATTTCCCTGAACCCCCCCCCCGCCGAAAACGCGAAACGCAAGATGGAACACCCGGGACTGGAGATCGATTTCTTCCTCCACACTGAATAATCAGGACCGACATTACAGTAGTAGGTGGATTGGGTTAATTCGGTAGCAATAACGGATTGATGTGAAGACAGCACATATACTGGTATACACGTACCAGGGTCATGATGTCTTTGGGTAGAAAGAACGGATTTCCGTAAAAAGACCGTTGAATTCGGACAGGGGTGCGATCGCTTTCCAGCGCTAGAATTTTCCTGAGAAAGGGGAAAAGGTTGCCAATACCGAACAAGGGTACCGAACATGGACATTTTCGGAAAAATCTGGTCGAGACTCAAGCCTTCCGAAAATAGAACATTCGCCTATATGATATGAATAGCACCCTTATCGTTGTCGAGAAAACGAGCGCTGGAAAAAAACGATCCGCACCCCTGTGCGATCTCAACACGCCATTTTACGTTATAAAACCCTCTTGGGGCTTCAGACAGGAAAATTGGCCGTAACGAGTGACGGTTACAGAAACGGATACCGCGTGATTGGCTGATTGGGGGGAATTACACAAATCAGCGTCCGAGTTACGATGCAAGGGGTCGTACGGCTCGTGCGCAAGCAACATGATCCTATCCGTACTGCTGGGCCGCTCACGCTGCTCGTGGGCGGTTCATAACACCGAAGTGGTCATTGTGTCGGTCGTTACGATTATCTCGGGGTCTTGAAGGGTTCGACGTGAAGAAACACACAACACACATATTGGTACTTGTATACGATACACATGGCAACAACAACACATCTCAAGTAAACACAAACCAGTAGAGGTCTGTGGTTGTTGCGCTTTGTTGTGAGATTGGGTTGAAGGTGGCCGGGCTGCCGGTGTCCAGGAGAACCGTGCAGGCGTGGGTCCGGGTGGCCCTGGCTCCCCCGAAGACACGCGCTTGGGTCGTGTGATGCCTACCCCTTCAGTCTCTCGCGAGAGGAGCCTGTAAGCAGCTCCTTCTTACGATAGCTTCATCAGGGAGTTCCACCACCTTTCCGAGGCCGCCCCCTCCACCCCCCCCCCCGTCCCGCTATCGTATCTAAAGCGCGCTGCAAGCGCGTCATTTCGTATACTATGATGTTATGATAAATGACGATGATGAAGGTGGTGATGGATGACGTTCTGACGTTGCGGTAAACAATTACTTTCCCTGAAATCTAGCGGCCGTGGTCGTCAATAGCTTCCTTACGTAAGCCTGCTTTTATGAGCACGGGCTAGGGTTCAGGGAAATGAGCTACATTCATCACCATCTGGTGCTGTAGCTATACCTGCGGTATAGTGCGGGCCAAAAACGGAACCATACCATAGCGAGTCGTATAATTAACAAGACTATTGCTGATTAATCCTTACAGGTACCTTGTATACGTAGTCATCTGTCTTAAGCACACAAAGCAGCTCGGACAGTTAGGCAAAACGCTCGCGGGAATGTACCCCCCCCCCTCCCCCTCCTGTCTCCTCAGTCCAAGGGTTGGCCAACCATATTACACATCCGCACAAGCCTTAGACCACGTCCGGCGAGTGACCGGCGGTTCCCCCCCCCCCACCCACGCCCTCACATTTGCCTCTCCCCCCCACTCACCAGCCGCTCCCCTCCCCCGCGCTCCCCCTCCGCGGCCTCCCCCCCGCGGCCTTCGACCCCAACCTCCTCTTGTTACCCCCACCCCCCACTTCTCCCCCCCTGCCCCCCTTTCCTCTCCCGTCCCCCCCTTGGGCTGAAATTCTGAAATTAGAAATTCTCCTTTGAGTGGCGTTGACCAACAAAGGCAGTGATAAACTAGCTCGAGCCGGCACATCTGGAATCGCGTGCGTGCCCGAAGGGTGCATAAGCGAATTACGACAGCAAACAACAACACCAGCAAAAGCTTGCCTTCGATATTTTTTTGGTTTCATCGTCGGCATCAAACGTCACTCCCACTCCTTCATCATATTCTTCTAACGACGACCACTGCCTCCACTGCTGCTAGATACGTCACTTTCTCACATGACACACACTAATGCTACCGCTACCACCAGTACTGCTGTCGCTGCTACTGCCGCTATATACACATGTATGAACCAGGTATACGTATATACCAGTACCACTGCGTACTGCTGCTGCTAGTATTCATACGTCACCCCAATTCGGACGTCACCCTGTATCAATACTCTAACCACTACCGCTGCTCGTACCGCTACTTGCTGCAGCTGACACGATTGCGATACTTACGTACGTATAATACCATAAATACTTCTACCGAAACAACCGCAACTACGGCAATGTATTCGGTAGTGATCTGGTATGATATACCGTAGGATTTAGTATACCACCTCTGCACGGAGCAGCTCTACGTACTACTGCCTGCCCGCCGGGCACTATAAATAGAAGTCCTATCAGTCTGTATCCTATCCTATCCTCCAAAGATTGAAGAGCTCCTCGTACATCATGGATGATGTGGCGGGCTTGTCGCCGTGCACCTGCCGTGCCCGTGCGGCCACCGTGCGTGAATCTTCCGGCGGGCAAGAACCTTACAGGAGAAAGAAAAGTTTCAAACTTTCTCTCATAGATAATCGAAACTCGTTCGGCTGGCGCACTGGCACGCTGTACTCTTTGCTTATGTACCAGATAACGGTACCCCCAGGTCAAGTTTAAATATCGAATCGATACTTGGTACGTACTCGTCGTATCTCTTGTATATATTGGACCTTGAGGCAATGAACGTATTACCTGTAAGTCAAGTGCCTTTTTTAATATCATCATTACGTTGTTCTGTATCGCAAGGAAGATATGTTAGTCAGATACTGTAATCATTGACCAGCACTTTACCCAGGGCGCTCGTACATACAGTCGGAGACACATCAGTTTTGAAGAAAAAAACGGTACGAGTACGTACTGCTGCTGTTGGCACCATGCGTGTACCTGGTATATGTATTAGCTTCTATTCGTACCTGGGACGAGATATGTTGGCGAGTATGAGACGAGAGACGAGCATCATTATCACGAGTAGTCGGGTATTTTGCTGCTGCTGCAACTGCTTTGCTGCTGCTGCTCTCACTACAGCATCTTATCCTCTATGTCTACTTTTGAAATTGTGTCTTTGAATTCAATTTGTTCTTGTACGTACGTATTATATAACTCGCGCGTAGTGCTGCTGTACGAGTATGATATCTCCTTTTCGGACGCGAAGGATATGGCTGGTATGATATGTTTTACGAGTAAAACCCAAGCCATAAAACGACATGAATAGCATAGATAGCTCGCAAGGCACGGAACTTCTGTACGCATACGAGTGTCTCCTTCAAGTAGAGAAGAAGAACGAGCAGAACGCTGGATGCCGATGGGTAAAAAGTAAAAAGAACTGCTGTTTGTGTACGAGTGTATAGAGTCTACCAGTGCAGCAGCATGACGCGTCATTTCCGATTGCCGATAGGTGCACAGGTTGCAGCACAGGAGTACTGCTCTATCATATCTATCACGTGCAAAAGCCATAATAGCACATGATGAGCGGCGCAGTTATTGTGCTTCAGCATTCATCAAAATGTCCGTAAATTTAAGGGCCATTTGTGTATTCGTGTCAATATCGCAACGGTGCTTACATTTCCGTACAGATAAAAAAGGGCGCCTTCATTAATGCCAGCTGAACAATTTCAATGTCCCAAAATATAAGAACCGTTTGGATTGGGTATTAGTGTACGAACGGTTATATACGAATACGAGTACGAGTAGTGCAATTTTTTATACCAGTCGTAGCTTGGTCGTAGTCAAAAGCACTTGAAAACTGTACCGAACGTAGCATACGTGATAAAAACCACGCCGAACAAGATGAAGCAAAACCAACACGTGGGTCAAAGGTACAAACGATTTCCCTTCAATACCACCGCATCGACACGACAGCAAACAGCACTACGCAAGCAGTACGTGAGCACTGCGAGTAGCCTTTTCGCTGTTATGTTGTTCGTGGTGGTGGTGGGGAGGACTTCACATTTCGCTTCCTTGACTTGAATGCGACCTTGGCAGTACGTAAAAAAAATGATGCCCCTTGGGGGGAACAAAAGGTAATACGTACGATAGTAGACAAGAACAAAGGGCGTTCTTCGCGGGTTCGGCCCCCTCCTCTCCCCCGAAACACCAACACCAACAGCAGGGACACTGGGGGTAACGACGTAACGACAACAACAGGCGTTACCACCATTGGGCACTGCTTACTGTACGCAGCAGAACGATTCATCTATCACAGGCATACTCCGTCGTTAGCATTGACAAGTGTGTTCGCGGATTGTGAGAACCACGGACGCTCGACGAAAGAAACAGTACGGGATTTCACCCCCATAAATTCGAGCGTCCGAAAAATGAGCTGGAAAATAGAAAAATACGCGTCTGGTTTAGGTTCGGTCCGCGAGTACGCAGTAGGTGTGATTCAACCTGGAGAGTTGGGCGGTGGAAACAGGCTCCTCTCGTGGGCTACTCTGGTTACCCCCTGTGCTCCTCTGTCTGTAGCTGATAGCTGACCATCTCCACCATCGAACAACCAACAGCCTTGCCAAATACGAAGTTGCAAACCAAAGCAACACATGCGGTTCTGCGTTGTCTAGACAAACAAGACAGCCCCAGTCACGTAAGAATAGGGCTCGAGAGTCGAGTCGAGTCCACCCAAACGCTTCTTCTATTTGCCAGACGACCTACCCATTGCTGGCGAGGCTCTACGGAGTCCCACCTACCCTCCCTCCCTCCCCCCCTCCCTCCTCTCGTGTGCCCCCCTCTCACCATCTGCTTCGACGACCACAGTCTTGGCTTCCACATTCCCTGCGTCAAAAAAGCCGCGCACGATAACCTCCTCGCAATTCTTGATGTCTCCCTTGACAGTGATGCCCTGTCCTATGATCACACGTCCTGCTGTCGTCGGGGTAGCCATGGTGCTCGTTGCGGTTCGCACGGACACGGAGAGAGTAGGGTGGAGCGGGCTGGAGATGGCACGTGAGGAGGAGGGGGAGGAATAGGAGAAGAAGGGAGTCTCTTTGTGCCTTCGCGTGGTTGGAAACTTCAAGAGCTTCTGTGCCGAGTCTGTGCCCCTGCAGGCCTCGTAGCGTAGTTTCCTGGTCTGCCGAAAAATTGAAAATTCCTGCCCGCACGGTTGGTTTTGTCTCAAAAAACAATCAAGCCGATTTCGGCAAAACTCGAATGGAGATGGATGGATCGTCGTCTCACGGAAACACACGCAGGGGAGGAGGTTGGCGGGAGGGTTGCCGAAGAAGACGGTGGATTGCACTCGTGGAAGGAGAAGGCTCGATAGGGTCTCGAGTCTCGAGTTGCAAGATCCGTCCTGTTTGTGTAGGCCTGGGGTCCCTGTCGCTTGCTCGCTCGCTCGCTGCTGCTGTGTGATATGATTTTCAGTGAGAAATATGAGAAAACTGGCAAACAGCTAAAAAATGTGCCAAGATTTTTTGCCGGAATCTATGAGATGGAATAGGGTACGAGATTTAGGGTCCGTCGGTCTTGGATAAATCAAACGATTTTGATTGGCCAACGATGACGTCCGGGGCATGTTTTGCTTTTTTCGGCAGGACCTGCGAGGGCTGGTTCGTGTTTCCCATGTGAACTTTCTAGCTCTGCTGCCTTCCAGTTAGTGGAATCCAGCATCCCCATCCGCCTGCACTGCTGCGCTTCGACTCAGGTGCGACGTTCGTGGTGGACTACTGGCGGCTCCCGTGCTTTTCTGTTTTTGTCGAGAGAGATCTCTGCGTGGGGTTCCGAGTGCGCGCACAGCCTCTAGTGTGCTTCGTCGTACCCCAGAGAGAACTTTCACGTTTGCTGCCGAGTCTATCTCCGTATCATAGACCAGGTAGCTTTCCTGCCCGTGTGTGGGTTCAGCTGACTTTTGTGTAGCACTTTGGCAAGGACAGCCGCACTCGCTGGAGTTGGTGGTACCGCTAGGCTTGCCAGGGACCGCTGCTTGCTACACCGCAGCTGCTCCTACAGCTGCCGAAGCCTCTGCCTTGCCACGCCCGGAGACTGAGCCCCCCCCTAATCCACGCTCCGCCGGCGCGCGCTCTCTCCACGACAATTCAGATCAGAAGGCGGAGTGAAGCAAAACACCGGTGCACTTTACCTTCTAGCCTCGGCCTGACTACTACTACTAGTATACTACCAGCGGCTGTGCTATTGGTTGTGGACTTTGAACGAAAAGGCTGATTGAATCCCAGACACCAGCAGGAGCTACAGCAGCAGCAGCAGCGGCGGCAGCACGGGTAACTTGATCTCTTGCACCATGTTCAAGAAGAAGTCTTTTCGGGGTCTGAAGGAGATCACCACCGCCACCACATCGTCCTCGCCCGAGCCCGCGGGGGCAGCCGCGGCGATAGCTCCGGTTGCTCCCCGGCCCGTGGCCCCGTTGCCAAAGAAGAAAGTGGAAGCCCCCAAGCCTGTCGGACCCACCTCGATCGTCCCTGAGGGCACGAAGCGAGTGTTGGTCGTTGGGAAGGGAGTGGTGATGACTGCAGATGTTGAGGTGATTATACCCATCCGATGTCGTTGGGAGTGGTGAATGGCCAATGCAGAGCATGATGATGATCGATCAGGACATAGCTGCGAGATAAGTTGGCAGGAGGCAGGCTGCTTTTCGCGACAAAAAAAAAGCTGATGTGTTTTTTTTTATCACCGTTCAACATTATTCGCGTGTGTTTCCCTCGTCTCTGTCTACCAGAATTGCGACGCTGTGATCGTCCAGGGGAACTTGGATGGGAACATCAGGGCGAAGTACATAGTAATCATGCAAGGTGAGCTCTCTCTTGGGAGGGAAAAAGGAGATCGTGCTGCTGCTCGAGCAGTGCGATGTAGTTTTGCGAAGTATACCCGGTAGGAATTGCATGACAGTAGAGAGAGAGGGGGGCGGGGGGGGGGAGAGAGAGAGCGAGCTCGGCACGCACGCACACGCAAGATAGAAAGAACAACGACAAAGCTAAAGGCAGTCCACACTACAGACAGTATAAAGAACTCGAGCCTACGCGGCCTATATGTACGTACGAGACTCGAGAGTATGCACCAACACTGGATACGATGCGACGAATTCGCACACGTAGTTTCGCTCTATCTGCCCTACTATATATATGCGATGCGATCACCACGCCCTTCACCTATCGTATCCAGCAGGTGGTATCGACACTGCAAATAACGTACCAACACGACAACGACGATATATCGCATTTTGTTTCGCATGGTTTTTCTTTGGTATCTACAAGTCAGTGGGTGATATCGATGGTTGCTTTGCGGTCCCGACATTATTGCACGAGTCCATGCCGTATTTCGTATTTATCACAGGTACGTGTATTAAAATCAGTACGATTCGCAACAAATTTCGTTTCAGGTATACAGTTTAATATATACGAGTATGTAATTTCTCATCGCGGTTGATTGATTTTCGTTCTTGTGTCCATTGGGCGATTTCAAGTTTTGCTTCCGAGGCCTCGTATCATAGCGCCCCGCCCTGGAGCACTCTCGCAACCCCCCCCCTCCCGTCCCTCTCCGGCTACGAGATGTCTGGTGCGCCACACCGGGGAACTTAGAACAGCTTTTCCTGGGTTAGCGGAGGAATGTGAAAACCCTGAATCTGCCGGTTATACGGTTGTACCCCTTTGTCTTTAGACTTAAGACCCACCCTTTCCTCCCCCCTGGCGCCGCCGCTGTAGATTTTCCCCCTTGTTTGTATTTAAGAAAAAGGGTACGATAGTTAGTAGTGATTCGTGATAGTCTTGACTAATCAAACAGACGTGCAGACTTCGTTCGCAGTGTTATTAGTGTTGTGTCGGATTCATTGTGGACATCAAACACGACATTCCAATTATCACACGTGGACTCGTGGATCATCATCGTCATCATCACATCATGAATCGTCGTTGTTCCCCGCATACAGAGTACCATATATGCTGGGTGTGATACATAGTATATATGTACCACAGGTACATATCATACCACACTGGACTATGGACGGAAATATAAGGGACGTTCACGTATCAACATGAATACTAAACGTTCCTTGCGTTTCCGTCCAAGGGGTAACATCATATATACTGGTACAGCGTACGTATATAGCAGTACCTGGTATACTTTAAAAAGTACAATAGTGACAGCTCTACGTACGTACAGAGAATGATCTATACGTCTGTCTTCTTCTGTCCCCAACCCTCATTATGATGCCATTTCTAATCATGCTGTACGCAATCGAATATTCTTAGAAGAGATGCTTATTATGCTTACCTTTCCATTTTTTTCCTATTTTTTTTGTCGTTTTCCCCCCCTCTTTTTCAAGTTGACTTTTTAGATCAAAAACAAAAAAAAAGTTATTTCTTTCATCCAGGTGTCGTCACTTATTATTTTGCCCGCTTTTATCCTATTAAATGTGTGTTTACCGCGATTGAATCTATACGTCTGTCTTCTGTCCCCATCCCTCAATATGATGCCATTTCTGTGCAAATCATGCTCTACGCAATCGAATATTAGAAGAGAAGCTCGCTTTTCTGCTTTTTGCTCATCAGGTTTTCGTTGTTTGTTTTCTAGTTTTTACATCGAAAACGGAAAAAAAGGTACATATTTCTCTCATCCAGGTGTCATCCCTTTTTTTTTGCCCGCTTTTGTTATTAAATGTGTGTGTTGTGTTTCCCCCTCTGTGGAGCGTTTTCGGTTTTCGGGCGGACCATTACTCGAACATAGTTTGTGGCACTGCATTTTTTTAGAGTTTTTTTTATCATACGCACCTCCGGTACGGGTATGAAAGGTGTTACCTGGTCCCGTACCAATATACCAGGTAGCAGGTACCTTCGGGTGTATAATACGTTTAAGTGTTATGCTGATGATGTCGCCTGCGCACAGCAATACGCCTGCCTAAACTCCTACAAGCCCTACATCAGCAGTAGTATACGTTAAATGTTAGGCTGCTGTTGCAATCCAGTACGCCTGCGTTAAACTCCTATTTCCGACGACGAACCCTACTTGCAAGTCGGGTTTGCAAGTAGGCTTCGCACACCTCCACCCTGCTCCCGCTTGACGCCCTGGTCTCACCCTGACCTGAGCCCTCGAGCCTGAACCTGTGAATAAATACATGGTAAGCAATAAGCCGCCCCGCCCACAGGGCCTACCCTCAACCAAATCCGCCAAAATCTAGGATTTCCACCAAATGGCCACAGCAATCCAGCAAAATTCGACGCTGGTCAACTAGGGAAGGCAGTGTTGTACATACAAGTACCCTGCTCGCGATAACCATGACAGGCTCGTACCGTAGTGGGGAGGGGCGAAAGAGCCTGCTTTGTGGCCCCGGATCTGAGTTGCGGCTAGGAGGGAGAGAGACGAAAACGGGCGAAGATCATAGATTGGAAGCGTACACAGCATATCAGGGTGTGCAGCTACTTAGTTTATCCCGTAGACCCGGTGTGCACTTTGGGTTCCCCAATTTTGACCTACGAGTATTGCAATTCTGGGGGGGCATTGCTCCCCCCCTCCACCCGCCCCCTCTTCTTTGGTAAGGGGCGACGCTCTAGAGAGTGGGCCTTTCCAACGAAGGTGACCCCATCTCCCATCTCTGATGTCGACTTGGATCTGGCGGTGTACGTACCAGGTACGGCAGAACGAGTAGATGGTCGTACATACCGTTGTGTACCTGTCCTACGTCCTACAGCAGTAGTTTTCTGTTCTTTTCTCGCATGGTTGCGGGTCGCTGTTTTTTTGAACGGCCTCTCTCTTTGCGACGGACACCCGCATGACAAATATGCTTAAATACGTGCCAGGTGCCAGGTATATATATATACCAGGTAGGAGACGCGGTATTTCTTGACGCGTCAGGGCCTCTTTTTGACTTAATGTACTAGTTGAGTCTAGGTGGGTCAGTCAGTCAAGCGGTCAAACCGCGGTCTCCTAAGATGTGAAAAGCATGTTTGTCAAGACGGGCGGACAAAATCTCGTGTTTTCTTAATATAAATATCATATATCGTACCGTGTACATATATACGAGTTGTTGTTGTTGTTGTCTTCACATTAAACCCGTTCTTTCTACTCAACCACATCAGTACACCCAGTGCCTGTCCTGATTCCCAATCCTAGAGACTACGAGTATACATACTATATGTACGAATGATATGTTAATAGTATTGATACGTCGCAGTATGATATACTGGTACGATATATCATATACACTGGTACATCATACACACAGAACTGGCATATATCTCTCTAGGATGAAGAATCGGACACCACTGGGTGTGCTGGATGTCGACGGGTAGAAAGGACGGTTTAATGTGAAGAACGCACACACCCGTACCCAGCCACCAGCCACCGACACAACCGGAGAAAGAGAAAGCTTTCAGCAAAAGAGATCCATGGATTTCGTCTTAACGTGGTGATTTCTGATTGGTGATGCTACACATCCTGCTTGCTGTGTCGCCACATTTTTGTGTGGTACCACATGACCTCGATCCATGTGATACATAGCACTTTTGCGTGGGACCACATCACCTCGATCCATGTGATACCTCTTCCACTCCAACACTCGTTTCTGGCAGTATTAGTTGCCTCTCTTCCTATATACCTGGTATGTATTATGTGAATATGATACCTGGTATATTATGATATACCGCCGCCGTGGAACACACGCATGATATCACCCCCCGCCCCCCCCCGGCATTGTCTATGGTCATACGACTACGGCCATGCATGAAAATGAAGTACACCCCCCTCCCCCCCGGCCGAATTTCGGAGGTATTTTTCCCGATCATGTGGAAGATGCAAACGCCAAGCTATGCGTCCATATATGGACCGATCCCGTCGAGATACAAAGCGACAATCTTCGATGTGTGCCTGCCTTTAGCTTTGGAGAAACGTGGTTCGGAAATTCCACCCATAGGGTCATTGCGTTAATTTGCGTGTATCTGTTCAAGTCGTAGCTTTTCTGAAGCAGGCGTGCCTGAAGCACTACGTACGTACTACTGTTTTCGGGCCTATCCTGTTCAGGCAAATGTTTTAAGGTCTTGTTTCAAGAATTCTACCACTCGAGACCAAAGAAAAATGAACCTCGTAACGGTAAAGGATGAAGTTTCAGGCACGTCACAGGCATTGGTTAACCCTTTTACTACTACAAAAATGAGACCACACTAATTCCAAGTAGTTTTGTCCCAAAAAAGTGGTTGCAGTTCTGAAGGGGTTAAGGCAAATGCCTTTTCAACGATATATTAATAGTAGGCACGTGCAAGCATTCAGGAATTTTGCGAATCTGATCTCACTGCTGTTAATACTTTTTCGCCTCTGCGTTACCTGCCTGCAAGGGCGTACGATTATATGGTTATATCATATATACGGTGGTGGTAGTACCCAGGGACCTATTGCTTGATCGCTTTTTTTGTGTGGTTGGCGGTAATTCGTGCATTTGGTTGTTGGGTGTTGGTAGGTTGGTTGGCGGTGTGCCTGATCGCTGTTGCTTGCTTTGGTTGTTTTGGTCTGTTTGGCTGTCATTTTTGGGAAAGAAAATAAACGAGATCGCTGAGAAAAAGATACTGAACCTGTTCAGGGACTCCTCCCACGCTTTTCTGTTTTTTGGGGGGGGCCAAACTACTTGCAAATCGTATATATGGCATCGTTTTTCCAGTTATTATATACTCGCGCATAACAGTACACATACATAGATATATACCACTCTGTCCAGAAATATAAGCACCGTTATTTTTGATACAAACGGTGCTTATATTTCTGTTCAGAGTGGTATATGATATAATGCTTGTAGAAGCAGTATATATAATATGTATAAATATGTACAATGGTTAAGGGGAAAGTGAGGAGAAGGAGCAAACGATTTTACGAGAAATAAGTCGAACCTCTTGAATGCACCATTGCTGCGAAGAAGTATCTGACTCTAATTCCAAGTAAATTCGTCCCCAAAACGGAGGCGCAAACGATGGGGGTATACCACTTTGTCCCGAAATATTAGGACCGTTTGGATAGCTTATTACTATCAAAATGGTCCTTATATTTACGGACAGAGTGGTAGTTGTTATGGTTACGTACGCGGAGTGTGTACACGCGGAACGTACCTGGTACTCTGTACCGGTATGGTATCGATACACATGTACGATACAATATTTGATTTTGTCTGCCCCCCAGTGGGTTTGTTTTTTTCGCCGCCCCCACCCCCCCCCCCGCCGCCGCCGCCGCCGCCGCGGACCCAAGGGACGCGATAGACTTTCGTCTGGACGAAACCCTGTCACGATTTACGACTCATAGACCGCCCTTCTTGTTGTAAAATCTACTCGGTATTCTTTGTTATTTTGCTCATCGGAAGCGAGAGGCTTTTTATGTCTGGGCAATGCCTTGTACGACACATGTGTATCATACCGTATATACAGACAGTTAGTAGCACGTGTGTGGTCTTAACTGGTTCTTTTGTATGGAACACATGGTATTTATATTATATGGTATATATATACGAACGTGTGTAACTATTACGGGGGACCATAGTAAACAGGACCTACGGTGCACACAAAAACCTACATATTTTCCATTTATTCACGAACAATGTTTGGTCCTATTTACTATGGTCCCCCGTAATCGCAGTTCTTCACATCAAACGGTTCTTTCTACCCGTCCGTACCACGTTACTCGTAGTCATGGGGGTAAAATCAACTCGGTCATCTCTGCTTTTGTTTTTCTGCCATGGACCCCGGTTCTTTGTTGCGTTAAAGTTTTCATCGGTTTGTTGCGGCCCTTCGGGCACGGTCGGTACCTTCGAACCGCTACGTCGTATATACACATATATTTTTTGGTTTTCTACGCGCATGTAATTGCTCGTGCTTGGAGTCGTGTAGCCCTATTTTGGTATCGGCGAGTCCTGGAGGCTTGAGAGACAAATATGCCGCTATTCCGAGGAAATTTGACGGATTAATTGAGCGATATGGAATTGCCTTCTTACTCGTTCGCCGCCCCCGTCCCCCCTCACGGACCTAGTTGCAGAAATATGCTTGCCGCATAACGTTGTCTCCACGATTACACCAGGTATATATCTTGTACCAGGTACTACTGGTACAGGTACTGGTACGAGTCGTATGGCATTTGTTGGCTACGGAGTAGGTATAAAGGCCTACCCGGGTACTATTAATAGGTGCCTGTATAACGGTTTGATGTGAACACACACATAATACATACTACTATGTCCCTAAATATATGGACTGTTTCGATTCACTAATAGTATACAAGCGTTCCTTATATTTAGGGACATGATGGTATTTACGTAGCCGTAAACCATGGGTGTCTACGTACGGGTATGTAGAAATAATTATTTTATGTGAAGAACTCAAGCACACAGAGTACACAGCACAGAGCCGCAGCTCTGGGGGAGGACGATTCACAGCCACAGCAGCTGACGTAAACCTGGTACTTATGCTAATATTATTGTTGGCTGTGCTTTTTGTAGCCGATCGATTTCGATGATGAGGTTCTGGTCTGTTTTATTAATAGTCTCTTATGAAAGAGAGCCAGCGTGACGCACGCAAACGTTCTCACACCAAGCATCACACCACAGAAGGTTCGCTTTGTCTGCCTCACGTACCTACATACATAAGAGAGTCTGACATTTCATTTATCATGGTAACAGGCCGGGGCTGCTGCAGTTGCTACTGCTGCTGCTGCTGCTGCTGCCCGCTAATAATTAAAAAAGGAAAAAAGACGCCGCCAGAGGCCTCAATATTGGTGACTGGTGGGACGTCCAATTATCGCATGCGATCGCCGGTATAAACACGCGAGATAACACACACCCCTGGTAGGTACGAGTTTCCAAGGTAATTTCGTCCACGCCGGTCGCCCCGGTGGTCTGGTGGTTAGCCTCGAAAACTTTCTCAAAGTCGAAGGTCATGGTTTCTATGCCTCCCATGTGATGGGATTCTTTAATTTTGAACAAAATTCACAGCAGGAAGCGCCTGACGTGTGTGTTTTACACAATTCAACGCCAGTCGACGAGGGAAGGAATTTGCTGAAATAATCTCGTGATAAAACTGAAGACACGCACCTTGGTAGTAGTGGAGGGGGGGGGGGGGGGGGGGGGCTGCTTTGTGACCCCGGATCTGAGTTACGACTGTTACGAGGGATCATAGTAAATACTAGTAAATAGGACCTACGGTACACACAACAACAAAAAAAAAAAAACCCTATTTTTACTCACAATATGTGGTCCTATTTACTATGGTCCTCCGTAGTACTGGGGGAGGAGAAGGGCGAAGTTAATACCACTATGTCCCTAAATGTAAGCATCGTTTATGCATTAATATGTTAATCCAAACGGTGCTTATATTCAGGGACATATTGGTAGATGGGATACGTATCATTTCGCGGGGGGGGGACGGGGGGAACGGGGAGAGTCCAATTCAACCCTTTTCGGACATCAAAGGTGAAAAATGACGGTAAGAAATGGCGGTTAGAGCATCGGCCACTGCGTGGTTGGGGGATGATGATTTCAGGTTGGTGTCCGAGTTTCAATGCAAGGAGTCGCACGGCACGGGGCGCAAACACGATCCTACCGGTACTGCTGTTGGGCGCCCAGCCCTCACTGCTCGTGGGTGGCTGCTCACACCAGAGTTGAGGTAACCCTTTTAGGACTGCAGTCCCGATGTGGGGACAAAGTACTTGGAATTAGAGTGGAATCGTTATTTCTAGACAGTGCAGTTCTAAAAGGGGTTACCATTGTTTTGGTCGCTGCTGTCCCGGGGTCCCAAAGAGGCGAAGACGTCAGGAGACGGTATGTCAAGGGAAGACGGGTATCGGTCAAGAAAGGGTGTGGATCCGAATGTGGTACAATACAACCTAGTAGTTTGGCGTCAGTCAAGGCAAAAAAGTTTTTTGGAAAATTGCCGTCGGTCAAGGGGTGAAAATGCCGTCTCCTTGCGCAAAGCGGTTGTTAATAAGTGCCAACGGAAAGATCTCGATGAAATCTTTCCAAAACCAGCATATCCGTTGTGTGTGTGTTCCCCCTTTTGTTGTGAAGAAAATCGGCTCTGAAATTCATCCCACAGGGAGTGGTTTATCATCTTGATTACAGTATACGGTACACATCTTGCAAAAAGATTTTGGGTACGTTACGAGTGTGCAAGATCGATCACTTTTTGATCAACGTACACCTTAACGTATGTACCGGGGATCTTGTTTCATATTTTTACCGTTTCCCTCCCATCAGGAGCAAAAAATGCTATTTTTAAGAATCTGGCCTTTTTGGGCCTTATCGTACTAATTTTGAGGCGCGGCCGATCCATCAATGGCTCAAACTACCCCTAAATTCGGGGACCAACTCATTTTCGGAATCAGTGCACAGAGTACCGCTATTAATAGAGTGCCGGTAATTCGCCAGCCGACATTACCGGCTCTATAGCGGCAACCGGCACTACTCCGCACACTGCCACACTGGTTAATCCCATCTGTACCAAGCCATTTCACCGGCACTCTAATAACAGTGGGAAACCGGCACTATAGAGGGACACTTGAGTATAGATGTGTACGTAGTGCTGTATTGCTGTGCCTTACTCTCAGCTCATGTTCTTATGTATGGTTAGACGGGTATAGATGTATGTGTATGAATCCACCTATATACGCCATACCCGTTTTCGCCATTGCTTATGTTGGATCCACCTATCCAATGCCCGTTTTCGCCATTGCGTAGGTTGTGCTCATTTTGACCCCCTATTTCAAATAGTGTTTTGAAGCTGCATTTTTGGAAGCAAACTTACGGATACGGGGTACCATAGTACATGGGACCACATATTGTTATTCAAAATATAGGGGATATGCGTAGGTTTTTGTGTATTCCGTAGGTCCTATTTACTTTGGTCCCCCGTAAGATTAATACTATGCCGTACTTTGAACTTGGAAGCCAAGTTGGATCATTTCGATATACCTGGTACCTGGTCTGATACAAAGTACCGGTATGAAATAGGAATTCCCTTCCAGAAACTTCCGCGAAGGCCTCAAGGCTTGTTGCATGTTGCAAGGGGGGGCTCACGGGCTCACAGCTCACAGCTACATTTTGGCACCCAAGGTTAACGGCTAAACAACGCATTAACCGTTTTAGCACTGTACTCTAATTCCAAGATAAACCTAAATCTTACTCTAATCCCAAGTGTGTTGTCCCCACACCGGGAGTGCATTCCTTTAATTCGTAAACGGGGTAAGAATCGCACCCGCGGCAACTATATCTACTTCGTATAGGATGAACGATAGGCGGTACGAGTAGCATTTTACATGCTGCTAAAAATTGGGTTTTTTTACGACTCTTTTGTATTAACAGTGTACCCCCGTTACTGAATGCGCCGTCCCCTGCCCCCGAGCACGCCTCCTCGCTTTATATACGATGCGTACGCGTGGCGGATGCTGTGTTCGTTTATTTTCCCGCCTTTTTTCGTCTCTGTTATCATAGTATCTTAAAACTGCTACCTGGTACATATCAATACCAAACCCGCGTCAATCGCTGCTCTCATCGCCGTCCCCGTCGGTCGTACTGCAACCATTGTACACATCGGATAGAAGGAACACGATCTATTAATATGTAGATCATCTAGATCTTAACCCGTTGTTATGGTATGTTGTGCAAGATCTGCCCAGGAGCCTGTCCGCCTGCAGGGCCGGCCTCCTTCCCGCCGTCACTGCTCGGAGGAAGGGCAGGCTGTCGCTCCGCCGCTTGGAAGTCCAGCAGGACCTGGTCCGGCACTCCCGGGTGGGCACCCCTCATCGCAAGGAAGGCAGCCAGGCGGCCTCCGCCGTACAGCGCGGGAGCCGCCTGGCTGTCTTCCTCGCGTTGACGGCTGCCCACCCGGGAGTGCCGGACCAGGTCCTCTTGGACTTCCAAGCGGCGGAGCGACACCCTGCCCCTCCTCCGCGCAGTGACGGTGGGGAGGAGGCCGGCCCTGCAGGCGGACAGGCCCCTGGCTGGTGAACACCGTTTTTCGCATCACAGTACCGACCTGGGACACGTCCTGGATATGTGTCCAAGATCATGCGGGTGGATCCTTTTAATTCTGTTATCAGGAATATATCTGCCTTGAAATATCTAGATCATGAAGTGGAAATCAAGATCATGCGGATGGGTCCTTTTGATGCTGATATCAGGAATGTATCTGCCTTGAAGTATCTAGACAATGAAGTGGAAATCGGGTGATATTTCCTGATAAATGCTGCGTGTGTTGTCTTCGCATTATTACATGCGTACACAAAAGTGTCGGTCCTGATTTTCTATCCTAGACAAACGACACAAAATCGTGTGGTCACAGACTGCTGGGAGACAGCGAAAACCAAAGGCAATCTCTCATATTGTTCCAAAGGGTAGAGCACAAGTTACTTGAGATCGTGCAAATTATGCTGCGCCCACCCGGCAACATAGGCTAGATCATATCGGGTATAATACAATGTCGGGGATAGATCTGCCGTTAACTATTTAAACCATGGAAGTGGAAATCGACGAGTTGTCTCAGGTGCGTTGCCGCGACACGTCGAAATCATGGAAGTGGCGTTTTATTGGGGGGGGGGAAACAGCTTTGAGATCGAGAATTTCGTCCAAACTCATACCGGTATTATATACCTGGTTACTTCGTATGTTGTTTATTTTCGTTTGGCTTTAGCTCTCGTCTTTTTGTGTTGTTTTTTTGGCTTCGTACGTATTTCCTGGTATAGGTTCTAAATACTTGCTGATGTTTTTCCCTTCGCTTTTTTTCCCATCACCCTGCTCTGTAGCTTTTGCCTTTGGATTTGCTCTTGGGTGCGGTCGGTCCATCTTCGTGATTTCCTGTTTATACCACATTTCCTTTGTTTTTGTTCTATTTTCTACCCTCTGGAGGGTGGGGCGGGTTGTGTTTGGGCGGGATGAGGGTGAGGTCGGATGTCCTGCACGCATGCTGCTCACACGTTCGTCCCCCCTGCCTCCACTGGTCTGGTCCCGGGGACAATCAACGTTTTTGTTTTGTTTTGCCGGAGCCAGCGGGAAAATCTCGCCTGCTGGTAATCTTTGCACATATAATACATACCAGGTATTATACTCCTGTAAGTGTGCCAACGGCAGTGATAATCAGGAATGTCGTATTTCCAGAAGACGAGCCGATAAAAAAAGCAGTCAACAGCAAAGCTGGGCGTGGCCATACAGGCAATCAGACCGGTAGATGGCCACAAGGGAGAAAGAGAGAGGTAAGTCTGACATATACCGTATATATCACCGGGGGTGATAACATAACACCCCATCGGACGAATGGATGTCTCAAGCTGATTTTCTCGACATTGGGGAAAGTGCAAACTTCGAGCGATGCGTCTTATGGAAGAGGATCTCGTCAAGATATTTCCTAAGCCATATTTTTCGCTGTGTTGTGTCCCCGCTTTCTAGGGGAGAAACTTGGCTCGGAAATTAGTTCCAGGGGGTGTGCTACTTTTTCCATCACCCGTGTGACAAGGTAGACCGTTTGCCAAACCCCAAAGGCGGATAGGCAGTCAAGCGAAGCACAGAAAGAGACGGACAAGCGGAGATAACCAGAGAGGGAGAGACAGATAAATCAAACTGGTCGACAGATAGGAGCCCAAACCAAAAATACACGACCGATAGATGCGACAAACCGGATATATGTGTACGAGTAGTTACTATTTTCAATAACATTCAATAATAGTGTTGAATATCGTATAATCAAACGTGTTTAGCCCCCCACCCCCTGAAATCCCCTTCTTTTTTTTGCTGATACGACGTAGTGAAGAAAATATTCGATGTATTAAATATAAAATATCAAAATCTTATCGATATCCAACACACGAGTAGATATAATACCTGGTTTAAGACAGGGGAACGGATATATTATACTTGAATAAGACAGAAATACAGACAACCCAGGAAAAGACACCCGGGTACTGTACGTATAAGAGACACGTAAACAAACCTAACAGATAAGACAGGCAATTTTGACGATTTTATTGGAGAAAGACTGAGTCATGCAGACTAACGCGAAACATAAGAGAGACGCAAACGAACACAACAGGTACGACGGGCTACGCAGACGAAACATGGGAGAAAATTCTAGAGAGGCAGACCAACGCAGAAATGTAAGAGAGGCGTAAACAAACAAAACAGGTGAGAGAAAGGGGCGGATAGACAAGGAAGACAGGCGGACGAGCGCAACAGATACCAAAGAGACGTGTGGACAAACAAGACAGAAAGGACAGGTAGACAGCCAAGAGCAGGAGGATAAGACAGAAGAGAGAGGCAGAGAGCCAGACCGGGCTATCTTCCCTCAATAAGGGCCTCTCCGAAGTTCTCTTGATTGCCTCCCGCTTCTTTCACTCACACCCTCCATTCTGCCGTTTCTTATGCCGTCCGTTCTCTTACGGAGTGTGGTCTCATCCTTTTTTTATTACACCCGCCCACCCACTTTTGGGGACAAACTACTTGACACGCGTCGAATAGATCACGATCTAGATCATCTTCAGATCCTAACCTGCCGTTGTTATATGCTGTGCAGGATCTGTATAAGTACAGATCCAACCCAGGAAACATGGGCTAGATCGTGCGGATTATGCGGCTCCCACCCGGCAACATGAGCTAGATCATACAGATCATCTGCCCTGAAATATGTAGATCAGGCAACATGAGCTAGATTACCCAGATCAGGAATGTATCTGCCCTGCAAGATCTAGCTACTAATACGAGATGATGGAAGTTAGCATCGATAATCTCTCCTACTTGTGTGGAACGTTTGTTCTATATACGAATACCGAAAATCTCTCCTACTCGTGCATCTATCAATGATAGCTACTCGTATTCGTAGAACAAACGAGGGGCACGGGGTGAACCTCTCACCCTTCAAAACAAAAAACGAGCATGCGTTACTTTTACTGGGTGAGCGTCTTCTTGTCTGTCCGCCTATTTCAATCGAAACCCTGCTCACGCACGCACCCCTTGATATGGTGGTTTGTGGCGACGGCGGCGGAGTGATGGTCTCGCTCCGAGCTGGCCGAGGCTCTGACATGCTGGAGGCGGGAGCGGTGGGGGGGATTGGGGAGGGGTGATATTTCCACGGCTCTTAACGGGTCATGCCTCGACCCGTGGGAAATCTCACGGGTCGGGCCCATGGCTTTTGACGGGTCATGACCCGACCCGCGGGTTGAATGCAGGAAGTTTCCGAAATCTCACGGGCCGGGTCTGATCGGGTCTGGACGTTTTGAAGCTCTCACGGATCGGGTAGGGGGGGCGGGGGGAGGGTACTCATGTCGCGCACGGCCGTAGTCGTATACATGACCATAGAACCTCGCATCCCTATAATGTCGGGACGGACCACGTTGGGTTTTCACTAACCAGGCGTTGCTTGGACCAAGCGCGAAGCGCCGTGAGGTATTGGGCGAGTCGCGTGGAGGGCGAGAGCTGCATCCTGCTGAGAATCGCCTGTGAGGCGGAGTTGCATATGGACGACAGCCTCCAATAAATTGATTTAATTTCTGGGGTTTATATTTATCGTACTCTTCGCGGGTCTTGACCCGACCCGTGATTAGGTCAGGAAGTTTTTGAAATCTCGCGGGTCGGATCGGGTCAAGTCGGGCCGCCCTTACTCGACCCGACCCGACCTGCCCCGCGAGGTTTGGACCGACGCGCGAACGGCCCTGGATATTTTCGTATACAGTCCAGGGTTGATGCGAGGCGGACGCAGGTTGCATGCTCCTGCTCGTGCTGCTGCTTGGCAGTCCACTACTCGTTGACGGTTGGTACAGACAAACTTTTTACACCTCGGATAGATCATCAATTCCCACTTGATATTCTAGACATAGACCCTGCAAGGCAGATTTATCTTATTCCCCATCTTGCATGATGCACAGTAGTAGCTCAATGCTGCCGGGTGGGACCTGTATACCTGGTAGTTTGCATGAGTTTATAGCATGGTTTTCGTGGGTTGGATCTGTACTCATATGCAGCAGATCCTGCACAATATATCGCAACGGCGGGTGAGGAACTACAAATAGATCATCTACAGTAGATCATGATATATCTGTCGATGATCTAGATTATTATCTATCTGTAGATGATCTAGATTAGTATATATCTGTAGATGACCTAGGTCATGAGCTATCTGTAGATGATCTAGATCATGAGCTATCTGTAGATGATCTAGATCATGATCCATCTGTAGATGATCTAGATCATGATCTATATTATATTATCTAGATCATGATTTTTTTTTTTTTTTTTTTTAATCCTCCGGCGGATGGGTCAAAATAAAGCTTACGCCCTCCACACTTCCACGTCTCACTTCGTGCACTTCGTGTCGTGTGTCAATTCACTCCATGCTCCCTCGGAAGTATCAGCCCTTGCTGTCTACGACCTTCGGTAACTTGAGCATGTTGACCCGACCTGACCCCCGAAGGGGCCCGGTGCGGTGGGGATAGCCACCCGAAGAGTAAACTCTCCGGGTAGTGTGGAACTTGCCGCAGCTCATCCACTAACAAAAACCCAGGCCAAGAAGCCTTCCCGCCAGACTCGGATCATTTACGATCCACCCTACCCGTTTGGGCGTTGGTCCATGATCTATCTGTAGATGATCTAGATGATCATATATCTGTAGATGATCTAGATGATCATATATCTGTAGATGATCTAGATGATCATATATCTGTAGATTATCTAGATGATCATCTATCTGTAGATGATCTAGATGACCATCTATCTGTAGATGATCTAGATGATCATAGATTATCTAGATGGTCATCTATCTGTAGATTATCTAGATGGTCATCTATCTGTAGATGATCTAGATGATCTAGATGACCATCTATCTGTAGATGATATGTCTGAGCTGTGAAATGTTTCACGCTTTTTTATCGCTACCAGGTATGGTATCTCTGGGCCCCTAAAGGGGTATAACTTATCCACTACCCTGTACCTGGTACATAATACAAAAAGCGCATCCAATTTTTCGTGTTTGTTGTTTTTTTCACGTAGAATCAGGACTAGAATGGATCGCTTTCGTTATTTATATATCGTAACTCGTTTTGATATAGTACGGGCGGTGGGATGGTCTTAACGCATCACCGTGCGATACGTACTGAGCGCTGCGCGAAAAAAACTATCCTTACTTAGCTTAATACATGGTATTAACTATTCATATCATTACGCAGGACCAACGCGAATAGGACCAAACATTGTTATTAATAGTAAAACTAGGTAAATATATAGGTTTTTGTGTACCGTAGGATCCTATTTAGTATGGTCCCCCGTAATATTTTAATACAGTAGTTTGGACGGCCGGTGTAGCGACCTGATAAGGGCAAGAAGCCCGGTGGTGTCCACCATATGTATCATGTACACATACTCCTTTCTGGTTGTACTTGCGGACGGACACACACGCTATATACCCCCCCCTCCGTAGCCGGAGCCAAAATATGTGAGAAGACAAGACAGCACACAAGACAAGAGTTTTTCCTTGACGTGCCATTCATGGACTTGACTGACACCAGAACGACTAGGTTTTAGTGTGGATCACTCGGTCCTTCACCCTTGACAGCACTCTCACCCCTTGACAAGACAACAGTTTTGCCTTGACGTGTCATGGCCTTGACTGACACCAAAACGACTACCTGGTAGCTTTTAGTGTGGAACACTCGGCCCTTCCACCATTTGGACAGCGCACGTTTTTTTGCCTTGCTTGGCATGTCGCTTGACATACCTGCCCCGGGTTGTGTCGTGTAGCCGATATGCTGTACTACAATCAAGACATTATTGTCGACTCTAATTCCAAGTAATTTGCCACCCAAACGGTAAGTCCTACTTTCAAGGATGTGTAACCCTTCTGCTAATACTGGAAACACACTTCCCATACTAAACCCACGCAGTTTGTACTCACAATGGTGGATGCAAGCTTTAAGGGGATTCAAGATTAAGGCATGCCTTGGAAGTCCCAAGGGGGATATCAGTAGATATATTGAAGGGATAACAGACAATAGCATACTACGCTGTCCCAAAATATAAGCACCAGTTGTACACTAAAATTCAATGAAAAATATGTTTATATTTCGGGACAGAGTGGTACCAGTCTGTCCAGAAATATTGTGGCATTTTTTTTCGTACTAACATTAAATCATAATGGTCCCTGTATTTCGGGGCAGAGTGGCATTACGTGAATATCAGGTCCTATCCCCTAGATCGTACCGCCTCAATACCACTGTAATCCTTCAAGACCATTGTGGTGGAAATCGAGTTTAAAAGGCGAAAACTCTTGTAGCGTCAGTTGATCGACATTTTTAGTCTACTTTCCCTACACCATCCTGGGGCTCCTTTTGGGGCACTCTTGAGATTACCCCGTGTTGGTGACTGCAGAGAGAGTGGTGACGCCACACTCGCTACCCACATCGATGTGTCTCCACACCAAACACGAAGAAAGAGATCTAACCCGCTGGCGTGACTATATACCGTCCCACAGATACATTTTTTTTTTTTTTTTTTTTTTTGTCCATCGCATTTATTATCTTCGCCCTTCCTTTCTCTCTCCTCCCTAGTCGTAACTCAGATCCGGGGTCACAAAGTAGGCTCCTCTCCCTCCTCCCCCACTACGGTTCTTGCCTTGCATTTTTATCGCGAGAAGACTTCAGCCTTTCCTTCCCTCGTCGACTCGCATCGAATTGTGCCTACCCACGCTACTATTAATTGGCGCTCTCAGCAGTTGATTCCGTTTTTTATTTATTTTTGCAAATAAACTCAAAAGTCCGACCCACGTGAGATTCGAACTCCAGGCATCAACGTTCAGAAGCGTTCGAGGTTACCTCTAGACCATCGGGGCGACCGACATTGAAGGGGTATTACTATTACGGAGGACCATAGTAAATAGGACCAAATATTGTTGGCAAAAACATGTAAATATATAGGTTACAGTGTGTGCCGTAGGTCCTATTTACTGGCATCATTAGCCCACCCCGTCATAGTAGATGTGTTATAGCCGGCGCTGCTGTAAATCGCCGGAAGCGTTTCACGCGGGCTATTATAGAAGAACAAACGACCAGACTGCCCGACCCCCCCCCTTCCCCCGGCCGGCCCGACTTTTTGCACATGCTGCTTGCTGTCTGTGCCACCACCCACTACGGGTTCTTTCTCTTTGTGCTCTGACTGCTGTATCTACTGCCGCTGCTGCTGCTGCTACTGTTGGCGATGTTTGTGGGTTGTATCCTCCCTTTTTGTGTGTACGTGGTGCAGTCGCTGACCGGATGCCCCTCTGAACGCTCAATGAATGTTGAAATGTTTCCCCGGCTGCAGAGGGCTAAAAAAAATGCAAACAGTACTCGTACATACCTATTGCCATACCGAGTGCTATTGAATACCTGGTACAGTAGTAACAGGGTCCGTCCGTCCCCGCATAAGGCGGTCTGAGTAATGCGGTATCCCGATATAAGGCGGTCAAAATCGCTTGGCGTGACTGGGGAATGGCACTCATACCCTGGAATGAGTAAGGCGGCTTCCCTCTACAAGGCGGTCGTATTGCTCTACTAGGCACACCACCGAAGTACTGCATCCATTAAGAATATTGGTGGAGTTTTCTCAGCAAGGTTGAAACATTAACACAACCCATTTACTGCTGCGACTTTTACGGGGGGGGGCATAGTAAATACTAGTAAATAGGAGACCTACGGTACACATAAATCCTATATATTTCCTGTTTTTTCTGACAATATTTGGTCCTATTTACCATGGTCCCCCGTAAAAACGAGGCTACTCTAATTCCAAGTAATTTATCCACAAAACGTGGGGGGGGAGTTCTCAAAAGGTTCACCAAAGTGTTTCTGCGTTGGGTAGAGAGATGGATCGTTGATGCGGTAGTATAGAGAAATCGTCCTCCTTTTGGGCCCCCAAGGTATGTCATGTCGCACAGATCAGATAGATCATGATCTACTGTAGATCATCTAGTTTCTCACCTGCCGTTGCGAGGGGTTGTGCAGGATCTGCCAAGCACAGATCCTACCCAGGAAACGTGTGCTAGGTCTTGCAGATTCTACCAGGTCCCACTCGACAACATGAGCTACTATAGATCATACACGAAGTATATATACTTGGAAGTATATATATACTTTTTTCCATCCCATTTATTATCTTCGCCCATCTTTTCTCTCCCTTTTAGTCGTAATTCAGATCCGAGGTCACATAGTAGGCTCCTCTCCCCCCTTCCTAACAATCAACAAATTTGTAATTATAGACTACGTAATATTCAGACAAAATAGTTCAAAAGACACCTCAGGTGCGAATTGTGGGAAAATATCCCTCCGAAACTACTATTTGCCTAAGCTGCGTGGGATGGGGAGCTTTCCGTTGATCCCTCGGTGAATTAAACACCCCTGAGGTCGTCTGCTAGGCATTGGGGCCCAGTTATTTTCTGGTCGGCCTGGAACCTTCCTCCCCCCCCTCCCCACTATTAGTATGGTACATATGACATACGTGCCTTGCATTTTATCTCTCGAGAAGGTTTTCAGCACTTTCTTCCCTCGGCGACTCGGTTTTATACCTATGCCGGTACCAGGTAGCGCTCGTATATATTACGAGTACAACGTACGCGTTTTAACCCCTTAAGAACCGGTCCCACGTTTTTGGGGACAAACTACTTGAAATTAGTGTGGGATAAGTTTTGCAGTTCTGAAAAGTGTTGAAACACTTTTTAGAACAGCAATGATGTCCTTTTGCAACTACTTGGAATTAGTGGGGCCTACGTTTTGCAGTGGTCAAGGTTCTTCGCGTGAGCTGAAGGCGTTGTATTGGCGGGAGAGGGGGGGGGGGGGGGGGGGGGGGGGGGGGGGGGGGGGGGGGGGGGGGGGGGGGGGGGGGGGGGGGGGGGGGGGGGGGGGGGGGGGGGGGGTGGGGGGGGGGGGGGGGGGGGGGGGGGGGGCGTGGGGTGCTCATTTGTTGCCGGCCTCAGTAATTTGACCATTTGCCACGCATCGCTTTCGAGACGGAGCACGGGGGGGCTGGGGGGGGTTGCTCATTTCTTGCCGGCCTCAGTAATTTGACCATTGGTCACGCATCGCTTTCGAGACGGAGCGGGGGGGGGCGTACTCAAGCAGCGTACGTGGACAAAAAAAAATAGCAACTACATTCGACACTGCGAAAGAATAGTTGGGAATTTAGAATGTCCTTGTTGCTGCAGTGTGTTCGTATATACCACTCGCTGGTGGCAGCGGGTGTTTTTTTCCCCCACCCTCTATTTTTTTAGATTATTCCACACTGGGCTAAATATAAGGACTGCTATGTCTTTGTATTAATGTTTGAAATGCCCTTATATTTCCGCCCAAAGTGGCATTCTAAGTACTGACTACTATTAATACCTGGTTACAAGGATAATGTCGTATGATACATGAAAAAAAAACATGGTAAAAACGTCAGCCAAGCAAATCAATCCCAGCAACCAATCCAAGAGGCATGCGTGATATCATGGAATATCACGACAATCCCCGTCACAAAATTCGACAAACACCCTGGGTGGTAAAACATACCAGGTACGCCACATCTCCAAGATTTCTGTACGTACAGCAAATAATACGATGTATCGTACGCACGTATAACTACATTTTTTTTTTTTTACAGCCATCAGCTGCTGCTGCTGCTTCTGCTCTAAGATTTTGAATCGGATTGAATTGATTGGTTGGATTGATTTGATTGCCCTTCTTGAAGCAGAGCTCTTGAGCGTTTTCTTGTACAGTTTTTTTTTTTTTTTTTTCCCATTGTAAAGGAACACACACGTATTGTATCACATCATTAATCCTTGTTTAACATCGGGCTAAAGCTTACTCGTACATACATATCACCGTACATATGCACGTATTTTGTGTTTGTATTACACGCATACGTTTCGGAAGCTCCTACATAATACAACCCGTTAGCAAGGAACCTTCCAGGGGTGGGCTGCCCGCATATTTTGCATTGCTTTGCTCGCTAGGAATAACCTCCTGGTGAGATGAAGGTACGGGCGTAGACCCAACCCAAGCCCTAACCCTACCCTAACCCATTATTGGACCCAAAATGGACCAGAAACGGGCGAGAAATGGAGCGGCTGCGCCGCTTTGGCAACTATTAATATATAGCGAGAAAATTGCCGGAACATTCCGATCGCGGACCACGATTCCGAAATGGAGACCACGCGTACGTGCCCAATTTTCGCAAGACAAATATCTTGCCTTTGAAGGTCCTTCCTGACAAAGTTGGGGAATGACGGCACGTCACCAAAAAAACGAGTAGTCGTCACAGCGTACGGCCGCAGTGTCTACACTAAAACCTAGTAGTTACGTGTATATTGCCGTCACGTCACACGAAAAAATGCCGTATTGCCGTCACGTCACATGATAAATCACCGTCACCTTTGCTTACTAACGGGTCGTAACATCTACTCGAGCATATCTACGTCACGTCGTAGACAGCAAGGGCTGATACTTCCGAGGAAGCATGGAGTGAATTGACACACGACACGAAGTGCACGAAGTGAGACGTGGAAGTGTGGAGGGCGTAAGCTTTATTTTGACCCATCCGCCGGAGGATAAAAAAAAAAAAAAAAAAAGTACTCCGTGAGCATACGTACGTGCGTAATATATCTACTCCGTGTCGGAGTGTGTAATGGGTGGCTGCACTACCCGTGCTTACACGTCGTAACTTGTCAGTATGTTATCATAGGCGGGTGGGTTACTCTCGCAGTGCGCATGCATTACGAGTATGGGTACGGTACTTGTAACACGCAGGATAGCACACCCCGTGGCATGAAGAATCTGCGTTCTGCAGATGGACCAAATCGGTACACAAATAAGAAAGTGTATTGAGCGAAAGCTTTTTTACCCAGATCTCCAAAAGGATCTAAAAAAAAAAAGAAAAAAAAGTTGGTCGTGTGCACCATTATGTACCAATCATCACGCAAGATAGCACACTCCCCTGGTATGAGCACTACGGTATAACGCGCAAGATACCACACCCCCTGGATTGAGCACTACCGTATCACCCGGGTGATTATAATAACACACCCCCTGGGATGAGCCTTACCACGTATAACGCGCAAGATATCACACTACCTGGGATGAGCCCTACCGTATATCGCGCGGAATGCCACGCCCCCTGGGTTGAGCACTACCGTTTCGCTCGGATGAAAAGTACCTTGTCACCCGGGTGATACGATAACACCCCGGGGGGTGTGCTATCTTATCGCCCTACCGTATCACCCGGGTGATAAGATACCACAACCCCTGGGATAAGCCCTTCTGTATAACCCGCAAGATACCATACCCTCTGGGATGAACCCTACCGTATCACCCGGGTGATACATATATATATAACGACGACAGGTGGCTTACGCTACTAATAGTAGACCCACTCTATCGCGTCAACTCGTCGGAACACTATATTAATAGTATACCTGATGTGTTTATTTCAGACTGTTTAATTATTTTTATTTTTATTTTCTCTTCACAAATAGACGCACACTTCCTGAATTCTACAGCCTCAGATGGTGTCCCCCTCATACGGGATGTACACCCTAAATGAGGACATATAAAATCCGTAAGTACGCGCGAAGCTAGCAAAAATGAGCTTCGACGAAATCCTCGAGCTCACAGCTGTTGTTTTTTTTTTTTTAATTTTTTTTTAATATAGCACACCCCCTGAGAATAGTGTCGCAGCCGTTTTTTCTCTCAAATATGAGAGGCGCACATAACGACAGCCGTGGCTCCGTTATACGTATTTCATAATATGAGATACGTACCTTGGCCAGATCGGATAGATCATGATCTACAGATAGATCGTCTAGTTCCTCAACTGCCGTTGTGCGAGTTTGTGCAGGATCTGCGCGCAGGACAGTTCCATCCCACGAAACACGTGCTAGATCATGCAGGTTTATACGGGTCCCGCCCGGCAACACGAGCTAGGTCGTACAAAATCGGGAATAGATCTGCCTTGAAAGGTCTGCTGCTTATAGATCATGAAGTGGGAAGGATCTGTAGATGATCTGTGCGAGGTGTGAATGTGTTTTCGTCGAGATGATTTGCGTATCATAGACGCGCATCGCTGGGCTTTTGCACTTTCTCCCCCCGCCGTCTTTAGTAATAGAAAGCAGTGTGTATGTGACTCTCCTGACTGTATCGCAATTACTCGAGGTGTTTCAGAGTTTGTGGGACGGCGCTTGTTACACGGTGTTCATGGATCACACATACACGCCTTTTGGATGGATTGCTTGCTTGATTGATTTGCTTTGTGGACGACAATTCCTGAGACGTGAAATGGGATTTTGATTTGAATCGGTTGCCCCGTGTACGTACATGTGTACATAAAACGCGTGCTTTGTATACGATGTAAACCGAGAGGGGGATATATGGCATTTTTTCATCCGAACGCTGCTTGACGAAGGTCTGCATGCCACCGCGAGGGCGAAGTACAAGGTGGAGGGTGGAGCGGGCTAGCTGAGAGGCGTCTTTTTGTTTGTGCTGTTAACCCATTCAGAACTGAAATTCTTACCCCACACTAATTCCAAGTAGTTTGTCCCCAAATACCGGGGACCAGTTCTTAAGGGATTAAGAGCCGGGCATTTTGGGGCACCCGTGGCAATAAACAAACCGGCTTTAATGCTTCCAGAGCTGGAAAAAAAAACACACTAATTCCAAGTACTTTTCCGCCAAAAACGTGGGATCGGTTCTTATGGGGTTAACCCATTCAGAACTGATAAAAGTGCCCCACACTAATTCCAAGTGGTTTGTACCCAAATTCGTGGGACCAGTTCTTAACCCATACATAACTGAAAAAAAAACGTCCCACACTAATATCAAGTAGTTTGTCTCCAAATTTGTTGGACCAGTTCTTAAGGGTTGGTTAAGGGGTTGCGAGCCGGGCATCACGTGGCAATAAACAAACCGGCTTTAATGCTTCCATGTGGGAAAACACTGAATGTGTCAACATATGATACAACAGCAGTACATCATAGATCTGATCGGTTTTAAGACGACCGATTCTGACTATGATTTTTGATTGATACGGCCGGCAGCGAAAGCAGCAAGTCACTTTCGTGGTTTGGCATTTTTAAGGTCAATATTATTTGTTGCTGACGTGTATATGTACGCATGTAGTATCACGCGTGCTCATGAGTGTGCTGTGTATTTAATGTATAATACCGTATAATAGTATCGTGTACCTACAGAACCTTCTGGACGGAAATGTAAGGACCGTGTAGTCTTCGTTTTAATGCCCGAGTGGCCCTTATGTTTTCGCCGATTTCGGAGGACCAAAGCCGGCCGCCCCGGTGGGCTACGTAGTGGTACCTCTCGAATACTGCTAGAGTTGATTTCGTGAGTTCGAATCCCACGTGTGTCAAGACTTTTGAGTTTACTTGAAAACATATGGTAAAAGAGGCGGAATCAACTGCTGAGAGCCCCTAGCAGCGTGGGTAGGCGCAATTCGATGCGAGTCGGCAAGGGAAAGAAAGGGCTGGAGTATTCTCTCGATAAAAAATCAATGCACGAACCGTAGTGGGGGAGGAGGGCGAAGCGCCTACTGTGTGGCCCCGGATCTGAGTTATGACTTACGGAGGGGAGATAAAAAGGAAGGGCGAAGGAAATTAATGGGATAAAATAGGTTGGACCAAATATCTAATATTGTTAGGTAGTGAAAATAGGAAAATATATACCAGGTAACTATATAGGTTTTTGTGTTTACCGTAGGTCCTATTTACGATGCCCCCCCGTATCAGAGTGGTAAGGCGGCTTGGCTATTCATACGGCAACAGCACCAGCAAAATAGAATGATGCATTTTGAGTGTGGTACATCGTATCACTCGTACGCGATTATACTGCAAGCCAGTGAGTTAGTTGCCTGGGCCTTACGCCTCACGGGTCGTTGCAGTACGTAGTGCCGGTATGCACCAGCCAGGCAACAATACCGGCACTACAGCGGCAACCGGCACTACTTACTCCGCACGCTACCACACTGGTTCATCCCATCTGTGCCAAGCCATTTCACCGGCACTATACCGGGCAGCCGGCACTTTTCCTTTTCTTTTTTTTTCCCTGCCATTTAATCACCTCCGCCCTTTTTTTCTCTCCTTCTGAGTCGTAACTCGGATCCGGGGTCACGAAGCGTATAGGCTCTTCGCCTCCCTCCCCACTACGGTTCTTGCCTTGCATTTTTATACCACTCAACCGGCTCTATAGAGGGATTACTACCACTGCTGTTACCACGGGTGACCATAGTAAATAGGACCAAATATTGTTAGTAAAAATTGGTCACTATATAGGTTTTGGTGTGTACCGTAGGTCCTATTTACTATGGTGTCCCGTAATAGTTACATGTTGGCCTCGAAGCCGAGGGGGGGTTGTTTCCTACGAAACACGAAGTTTTCAGGCGTCCCTTAATAACCCATTCAGACCTCAAAAAAAAAAAAATGGCACTAATTCCAAGTAGTTTGCGTGGGGCCAGTTCTTAAGGGGTTAAGCCGTCTTTTAGGAGCGATTTTTTCAGTCGTAGGCTGGTTTCACTTTTCGGTTTCGCGGGTGTTTTGCGTCATTTTTTTTTGTTTGTCGAACATCGAAGATCGGTCGATGACCAAGCGGAACACCCGCACACACCTGCACGCGCGTGTACACGGAGTTCGCTCTAGTTATCAGGGTTACAGATAGACTGGCACTACCCTTTTTGATGTTTTTCGACGACATCCTCGATATCAGAGCTGGCGTTTTTTTTTTAATGCGTACACGTACCAGATACCTGGTACCTGGTGGCCAAGGGAGGGCAAAAATGGTGCGCTGAACTTTGACGTCCATTTTGTTTCCCCCCCCAAAAAGAAACGACAGCTGTGAGAGCGAGGATTTTGTCCCAACTGATATTTGCAAGCTGCGCGGGATACTTGAATTGCGTGAACTGCTGTACGTATATACGGGTTTTGAGGGGAGAAAAATATGGAAGCTGTGAAACGCGGAACTCGGGGGAGGTCCATTTTGTACGGTTTTGGCCTTAATTCAAGGGATTCCTTAAAAGAGCTACCTACTGCTGTAGTGCTGTCATGATGTCATATGTAGTCGATAACCCTTTACACAAAGAGCAGTAATGGCCGTGTTGCTGTAATCGTGACGTTTTACTGTCTATTATCTCCGCTGAAGTTCCTAGCGAGTTGAGAAAAAGAAGGCAGGGCTGCCTACTGCTGCACAAATGCTGTCAAAAGCAGGTGCATCTTACAGCTCTTTGCGCGCAGTGTGGCCTTGTTGAAGTATTTTTGTCACTTTCCCCCCGTCATCTTTCCTCTCTTTTGAAAGTCCGAGCAGGTTTAAAAAAGAATGCTTAACCCCTTAAGAACCAGTCCCCCGTTTTTGTAGACAAAATACTTGGAATTAGTGTGGGATATGTTTTTTCAGTTCTGAATGGGTTATAACCTATCCTCGCACACTTCTTGGTTGTACTACTCGTACTGCCATGTGTAGCCAGTAAACCCATTGTTTGCGTGCGCGCAGTGGTCGTGTTGCTGTATTTGTCACTTTTTTTCTCCCCGTCATTTTTCATCTCCGGAGTTCCTGGCGGGTTAAAAAAGGTGCTACGACGTACAGTACAGGACACCCAATAAGCAACAGGAAATCTGGTCCGGGCTGGATTTCTTTCTTATTTGAGAGAGGGTGCTTTCTACACTAATTTTAATACGACGGCTTCCGAATTTCTTATGTTCCCCTCTGAATCTCAGCCTGGCTTTTTTTAAGTGCCTGTTTTTTATTAGGCGTCCTGTACTGCTGCAACTGCTGCTGCTGCTGCTGTTGCTGCTGCTGACACATTATATGTCGCCCATAAACCCTTTTTTATGTCGTACCATATGATACATTTGTAGCCCATATTAACCTTTTATCGCGCTGTTACACCATATGTACTCGTAGCCCATATAAATCATTTGCTAGTAGTGATCGTATTGCTATAATTGTCACTTTTTTCCCCCATCTTTTTTTTTATCTGAAAGTCCTGGCGGGCTAAAAAAAAGTTCTACGAGTACATACGTACAGTCAGTACCCACTGCTGTACTTGCTGGCACATCATATGTATATGTCGCCCATGAACCCTTTTTTCTGTCGTACCATATGATACATAGCCCATGTAAATATTTTAACGCGCTGTCATCATACGTAGCCCATATATATATGTCCTTTGCGCGCAGCAGTGGCCGTGTTGGTGTGATCGTCACCTTTTTACCGTCAATGCGATTCAAGCGGGCTTTAAAAAGGGCTACGTGTGTACCATATACTGCTTGCTGCAGCAGTGCTACTGGCTGTCACAGCCCAGTAGCCCTTTCGTCCATCCCCGCCCCCCCCCCTACGATGGTTGAGGGTTGTAACCGCAAAGGAGTTGTTTTTTGTTGTGGTCAGGCCTCGAGTCTGAGTCCGTTACCAAACTATGGTTGCTGGGGGTTTGTTTTTGTCGGAACATTGTGTTTAGTTTTTTTGTTGGAACTTTTGTGTTGTGTTGTTTTTGTTTTTTTTTTACTTTGTGTTGCTTTGTTTTGTTTGTTTTGTTTGTTCGTCTATTTTGTGTGTGTTGCTGTGGTTGCGTGTTTTGCGGGGGGGGGGGTTGTGGCCTTGGCAGCTTGGTGGCTTGATAGGAATGTCGGGTGGCTTGTCATGCTCTCTTCTGTTTTTTGTTTTTAGGAAGCCGGTACTGGTATGTTTTGTCTCCGAATAACGGCTCTGACAAAATCGTCTGTTTTGTTTCTCTCTTGTCGTCCCTCTCCTGTCGCTTTGCTTCGTCTTTTTCGTCTCGTTCGCTCTCCATGTCAATCTCTCTTTGTCCCCCTCCCTCTGTATCCCTCTCTTTTATCTCTTACCTGTGTCTCTTTTATTTGCACGTGCTCGCCCTCTCTCTCCCACCTCCTATCCCTCTGCCTCTTTTATTTCTCCCTGTTCGTCTCGTCCTCTCTCCTTCTCCCCTCCCCCCTCCCCATGTATGCCTCCCCCCCTCCTTTCCCTCTTCCCTCCACCCCCCGCCCCACCTTCTCGTCTCTACATTTCTCTGTCTCTTCCCCCCACCCCCCCCCCCCGCCTCCCGCCCCACCACCCTAGATCAAGAAACGCCTACCCACCACTACGGCCATGCACGACATGAGTACCCCCCGCCCCCCCTCCCCGCCGTCCATAAAACCGCCTCCTCATTCCCCCCCGAGGGTCTATGGTCGTACGACTATGGCCATACATATACACGGATGTGAGGGTCTATGGTCATACGACTACGGCCATGCACGACATGAGTACCCCCCGCCCCCCCTCCCCGCCGTCCATAAAACCGCCTCCTCATTCCCCCCCGAGGGTCTATGGTCGTACGACTATGGCCATACATATACACGGATGTGAGGGTCTATGGTCATACGACTACGGCCATGCACGACATGAGTACCCCCCGCCCCCCCTCCCCGCCGTCCATAAAACCGCCTCCTCATTCCCCCCCGAGGGTCTATGGTCGTACGACTATGGCCATACATATACACGGATGTGAGGGTCTATGGTCATACGACTACGGCCATGCACGACATGAGTACACCCCCCCCCCCCCCCGGGCCCTTCCCGGCCACGGAAAAATTTTTTTGGGGGGGGGGGGGGGGGGGGGGGGGGGGGGGGGGGGGGGGGGGGGGGGCACGACTTCTATTTTTTTGTAAAAATAATACAAATATAGATAATACGTACGTACGTCAAGTGTTTTGTTGTCCTTGGACGCCAGGGTAAAAACATGTAAAAACTCAGCTTAACCCATTCAGAACTGAAAAAATGATCCCACACTAATTCCAAGTAGTTTGTCCCCAAAAACGGGGAACCGGTTCTTAACGGGTAACCTCTTTTGATGTTGACCCATTCAAAACTGAAAAAACTTATCTGACACTAATTCCAAGTAGTTTGTCGCCCAAAACGTGGGACCGTTTCTTAAGGGGTTAACGCATTCAGAACTGACAAAACTTATCCCACAGTAATTCCAAGTAGTTTGTCCCCAAAAACGGGGGACCGGTTCTTAAGGGGTTGAGGTTCAAACAGAGGCGTTGAAAAATGGTTGATTGCGGCATGGGCCACGCGACCAATCCCCGTCCATGGGTACTGAGTTGTTGCTCGCCTTAAACCATTTGACCATTGACCACGCATCCCTTTCGAGACGGAGCACGGGGGAGGGGGGGGGGTGTAGTCATGTCACGTATGGCCGTGGTGGTATATGGGGGAGAGGGGCGTGGCAATGAAATTATCAATAAAAAACACGGCGTATCGTATGCCACTCTGTACAGAAATATAAGCACCGTTTGTACATTAATATTCAATAAAAAAGGTGCTTATATTTCTGGGCAGGGTGGTACACATGTACGTAGGTTGAGGCGAAGACGCCCGTGAAGTCGGATACAAACACACACGGATGTCCGCTTCTTTGTTTTTTTCACCGGCCGGGCGCAACCAACTTATATACCTACAGTAGCTAGCCAACTTATTGGCTTTGTCGGGGATAGTGTTCTGAACCCTTCCCTACCCCCATTGAGCCCTACCCTACCCTACCTTGTCGCCCCCCTTTCACTCGGCAACTTTTAGCATGCAGTATACAAAGTCTAGACATATGTATGCAAGTTGGGTGGGTTGGTGGTCTTTAAGTAGGAGGTACGGTACGCGAGATGTGTTGGGAACTTGGGGGTCAATAATTCCAGGCTGAATTTCTTATCCAGATTAAGAATCTACAGCTATTAATACGCCACTTGCGTTCGGCGAGGAACTCCACTCCAAATCCTACCATATAGTAGGAGACTTCAAGAGCCTATGCTCAACGTTGTCATCATAATAAGCCGTCAGCCTTAGCCGGCATAGGATAGCCTTGACTGCTGTCGCGTACATGTTGTCGGCAGCTTGTAGTCAGCGAACTGACAGCCCTATTTTTTGGGGGCTATGAGCTTGCTGGTCTTCACTCTGGGGGGACATGCTTTTTTTTTTCAATCCCATTCATCATGTTCGCCCTTCTTTTCTCTCTCCCTTTTAGGCGTAACTCAGATCCGGGGTTATTAAGTAGGCTCTTCTCCCCCCCTCCCCACTACGGTACGTGCCTTCGCATTTTTATCGCGAGAAGATTTCAGCGCTTTCTTCCCTCGTCGACTTTCGTCGAATTAGTCAGGACCAAATATGCTTGGTAATAATACTGAAAAGTGCAGGTTTTTGCCTTAATGTGGTGGGCTCCTGATTACTATATGACCTCCCGTGATAGTGTTATTAGTTGGCTTAGTTGGGCGTGACGAGCGGCAACTAACTAACTTTTTTTTGTTTGCGTGTTTTCGGATTAAAAAAACAAAACGAGCCTCTAACGCACCAATCAGATTTAAAAAAAAAAAACTCAGAATTCCGCAATTTTACGGACGCAACTAAAACCATAATACCTACCGGTAGCCAACTAATGTCTACCACTCTGTACCCAAATATAAAAACCATTGTTTATACTAATATTACATTCAAATGGGGCTTATATTTACGGACAGTGGTAGTCGGCCACTTATAGTAGGCGGAATCCGACGCAAGTCGACGAGGGAAGAAAGTGCTGAAATATTCTCGCGATAAAAATGCAAGGCAAGAACCGTAGTGGGGAGGAAGAGAGAAGAGCCTACTCTGTGACCCCGGATCTGAGTTACGGCTATTAATAGGAAGGAGAGAGAAAGGAAGAGCGAAGATAATAAATGGGATGGACAAAAAAAAAAGTCGGCCAACTGACAATTTTTGTGGCCAAGGTATGGCAACCTAACACGAAAACGCAACGTTACTTATCAACCATCTAAGGATTGCTTACAGCAGTACAAGTATTGCATTCGTCGGAATTATCACAACCTACAGCAGTAGTTGTAGATGATGTACAGATAGATCATCTAGATCCTAGCCTACCGTTCTGAAGACGTTGTGCGGGCTCTTGGGTAGTCCAGATCGAATCCAGGAAACATGTGTCAACTGATAGATGATGCAGATGACACAGCCTGCATCCGGCAACATGAGCTAGATCATACAGATCATGCAGATCATCTGCCCTCAGAGATCTAGATCATAAGTGGGAACCGAGGATCTGTACGAGCTGTGAGCATTGTGATGATTCGCGCGTGTCATATATATATATATATATGGGAGCGCGCGTACTTTGTAACCCGCGGGTTGCAAATCCTAAACCCGGGATGCAAGTCCTATTTTTGTAGCCCCTAGCTGAATAAAGCCGAGAGGCAACCCCTAACCCTGTCCCAAACCGTATACATCATCTCTATCTACCCCGTACCCGTGCCCGTAACGCCGAATCATGCCTCAGATAGCTGCACAGAGCATAGCTGCAGATTCCAACTTGAGTACCCACCACCCAACCGGTCGAACTCACAGTTGACGTGTTGTTTTTTATCCAAGGATTATGATGCGCTATGCAGTTATCCAAGGGCATGATTCGGCGTCAGGAGGACCAGGGGTATAGGGGGTAGAGGTGGTGCATAGGGTAAGGGCTATACTATACCTCTCGTCTTTTTCCTGGGATGGGGTTAGTATAGGGTTGTGGGCGGCGCCTCTCGGCTTTTCCAGCTGTAGGGGTTACAAAATATAGTTTGCAACCCTCCGGTTTCAAGTAGGTGCTGCTGCCATATGTATACCTCGGGCTGGGCACTGGCTGACTCAGTTAGTAGCGATTATACTGTCATCAAAACCTATCAGTATCCTGGACTGCAGCAGTATACTGTCTCTCCCCTCCCGAAACGCATTTGGTGGGTTTCCGTACTATACT
Source organism: Saccharina japonica (assembly GCA_008828725.1). Lineage (NCBI taxonomy): Eukaryota > Phaeophyceae > Laminariales > Laminariaceae > Saccharina > Saccharina japonica. The sequence continues at coordinate 82,646 of MEHQ01000296.1, forward strand.
ATGGCGTGTTTCTTGACTATAGGAAATATAACACCTACTGGCGAACATACTGGCCGGATCAGTCAGTAGATTACTTCTGCCAGTACATCCTGTGCCAGTGCCCAGCCCTATTATGAATGACATATTTTGACTCCGGCAGCCCCGGCCTGCTCCCTATGCCCGACACTACTACAGCAGTAGTCTTGATCTGTTTTTTATCATTTTTTTTCCAGGGCTGTTGACGAGTCACGAACCCGTCCCTTGGGTCTGGTCAAGAGATCTTCAAAATCTGACGGGTAGCGTAGGGCAGGGTCGGGTCATGAAGTGTTCAAAATATCACGGTTCGGATCGAGTCGGGTAGGGCGACCCGACCTATATAACCCGACCCGACCCGCGAGTTTTGATCCGAGACACCTGCTACGATAGAGGTATAAGGTATACCTTTTTTTGGCTGAAACGTTTTCTGAATGATCGAGCTCCTTAACCCATTCAGAACTGAAAAAAACTATCCCACACTATTTCCTAGTAGTTTGTCCCCAAATACGTGGGACCAGTTCTTGAGGGGTCTAACAACCCATTCAGAACCGAAAAAACCTATCCCACACTATTTCCAAGTAGTTTGTCCCCAAATACGTGGGACCAGTTCTTAAGGGGTTAACCCTTTTCGAACTGCAAAATGTATCCCACACTAATTCCAAGTAGTTTGTCCCCAAATACGTGGGACCAGTTCTTAAGGGGTTACTAACCGAAAATCGTCGGAATCTCATTGTTGTGTTGATTTTTTTTTTTTTTTTTACTTTTGGCCATGTCCCTGTACGTATCGGGTACGCGTACTCGTAGCGCTTTTTTTCCCCCTCCAAAAATCCGTTTTTTTGATGAGGCATAAAAGCTCCTCAGGTGAGCATACAGTACCGGCCCGCTCATAAGAAACTAGAAATCGGGCTTAGGCTTACTTTCTTATTTGAGAAAGGGGTGTGTCCCACACTAACTTCAGTATAATAGCTGTCGACTTTCTTATTTCCCCCTTAAATGTTTAGGCTGAGTTTCTTGTGGGGCACTTTCTTATGGGAGGGCCGGTAGTGTACCACCTTCATGAAAAAAAAATGGTCCACCTCTGCGTACCCGTAGTAGCGTACGTCCTGAACCGTGAAAAAAAAAACTGATTTTTCCCCCGTCTAAAAAAAGTTACGAAAGGGATGTGTAACTACTGTACGTACCGCTGACCGCTGTAGGGCTTTGAGTTGGCTGACGATATTTTGCCGACTACATATTAGTTGGCTAGGTACTTACTAGGTATTACGGTGGACCATAGTAAATACTAGTAAATAGGGACCTACGTTGCACTCGAAAAACTAAATATTTTACTATTTTTACGAACATTTTTTGGTCCTATGATATTTACTTCAGGTCCACCGTAAATAGTTGCGCGCCCCTCGTGAAAAAACTGCGGAGATGAGCGTCCTTGTATGTACGTACCTGATGACTTTGCGCCGAATTCCGGCTCGGCGCACGTACGTATAAATTCCGGCTCGACGCACGTATAATATAGAACTGCTCGTACTGACTATAAACTGGTTTGGGCTTTGGGCGGTGTTGCTTGCTGGTGTGGTTTACTTGCCCCGGTGGCTACTTTTCTTTACTTTCGAAGTACTTTTTTTTGTTTCTAAATGTTGTTTCGCTCTTGCCCCGTGGCTATATACGTACGACGTACGAGTACATAGCTGGATTGCTAGCAGGGTAGGTCGTGCCTGTCGTTTATCCCTTTTAGAACTGCAGTCCCGTTTTGGGGACCAACCACTCTAATTCTAAGTAATTTGTCCCCAAAACGGGACTCCAGTCCTATCAGGGTTATGGTGGCATTGCTTTGTCTGCTCTGCGTACAGCATTGCAGCGTACTATATGCGTAGTACAGGTCAACTAATAAGAAACAGGAAATCTGGTTCAGGCTGGATTGCTTACTGGAGAGAGGGTGCTTTCCACACTAATTTCAAGATAACGACTCCTTAATTTATTTATTTTCTCTAACTATCAGCCTGAGTTTCTTATTGCCCTGTTTCTTATTAAATAGGTGTCCTGTCGTACTGTATTTCTGTGTCGTAGTTTTGTGACCACAGAACTGGTACCTTTTTAGGACGAAGAATCGGCAGACACTGGGTGTGCTGGATGTCGACGGGTAGAAAGGACGGTTTAATGTGAAGAACACACACACATATCTGGTACGTATATACGACGAACACAACACGCCTGCTGTATTGTCTCCCCTTTTCAGCTTGCGACACCCCCCCCGGAAGTTGAAGTCAGCCACTATCATCCCGAAGGGGAGGTAACCTTGGATAGTGTATGTTTTGTTCGTTATGGTAAGAGTCGGTTAGTTGGATTGCTTGCGCTATCCGACTTATCCAACTGTGAATAGTCGGCGCAAGTCTAGCCAAACCACGTGCCATTGCGGAGAGGGGCAGAACCAAGTTTGGTGTGTAAAACATACATGATGTATCATTCGTATATATATAATGTCACGGGGGACCTTGAGTAAATAAATAGGGACCTACGTCGTACGGTAGTCAGAACCTAAATTTGGTGTGTAAAACATACTTGACGCTTTTAGAACCGCAGTCCCGTTTTGGGGACACATTACTTAGAATTAAAGTGGTTTGTCCCCATAACGGGACTGCAGTTCTAAAAGGGGTAAGAGAGATGTTACTATATTACGGGGGACCATAGTAAATACTAGTAAATAGGACCTATGGTACTCACGAAAACCTACCAGGTATGATATTATATACATATTTCGCTTTTTCTGCTCAACAAATATTTGGTTCTATTTGCTATGGTCCTCCGTACTATTAATACTACTGCTGTAGTAGTATATCGGTATCGTATTATCTGCCCTGGGATAGATTTAGATCACATGAAAAAAAAAACGAAAAAAACGAAATGATCTATCAGAGGCGTATGCACTCTTTCTGCTCGCGATGATCTATCATCCAATTCAACGGATATACGAAGCAGATCGATGTAATATACCGTATCTCCCCTGAAACATCTAGATCATCAAAGTAAAAAAAAACGATGATCTTGTCCCTCGGGTATGAAATGTGCAATCCTCTACAGTGGTGAATCGGTGGGAGGGGGGGGGTCGCGAGGCTTCAGGCACAGTACCGTATCTATAAACACGCAGGATTACACACCCTTCTGCGGGATGAATTTCGGAGCCGATTTCATCCGAAACCTTTGGGGGGGGACGGAAGGGGGGGGGGGGGGGGGGTACACAACGAGAGTGGCGGCTTCGAGAAGATCTTGTCGAGATCGGTCCATCTATAACGACTAACGACGCGTCGCTTGGCGGTTGCACTCTCCCCTTTCAGAACTGAAAAAAACTTATCCCACACCAATTTCATTCAGGTGGTTTGTCCCCCCAAAATCGAGGAACCGGTTCGTGAGGGGTTGAGAGAAAATCATCACAGAAAAATTTCCGTGCGAGTGTGTTGTCTTATCACCCGGGTGGTAATCTTATCACCCGTGGCATTCATATGGCACGATTCTGGGTGCCGTTGCGTTCCCGAACCGAGTGAAACCGACCCCAAGACAAAGCTGGCTGTGCTATTACGTGGGGGGGGGGGGGGGGGGGGCATACGGTAGTACCAGCCCGGCCCGCTCACCAATAAAGTAACTTACAAGAAAAATCATGCCTGAAAAACTGAAAAGTCAAAGGAGAAAGGTCTCGGTCTATTATAGTCGGTGCCTAAGCTTCAAGAAAGTTGACCCCTTCCTGTGGCTGGCCTGCGCCCAAGACATGCTTCATTTTGCACTACCTGGTACTATTTTATCCGTTGTAGATCACGAGCAGGAGAGTCCGCACGTCTCGAACGATACAGAGCATCGATTTTTTCCTACTTGATGATCAACGAGACAAAGTTCAGGACGGATAGATTCCTGTTCGGAATTATCTATGATGCAGGCATTACGTACGTACGTAGCTTCTGTTGTCGGGTGGGAGCCCGTGTAACTTTTGCATGATACACCTTGGGCACATGTTTTTCCTGGGTTGGATCTGTACCGCTGTACAAGACCTGGATTGCTAGCAGGGTAGGTCTTGCCTGTCGTATATGGCATTGCATTGTCTGCTCTGCTTACTGCACTGAGCGTAGTATCTCTGTGTCGTAGTGTTGTGACCACAGAACTGGTACCTTTTTAGGATGAAGAATCGGCACGGACACTGGGTGTGCTGGATGTCGACGGGTAGAAAGGAAGGTTTAATGTGAAGAACACACACACACACAAGATCGTGCACGGCATCTCATAACGGCAGGTTAAGATCCAGATGAACTATCTGTAGATGATCTGTCCGTCGGACGTCTGGACCTCGAATTCTCGCCGAACGTCCACAGCGAAAATAAGAACAACACTAAAACCAGAATGTATAAACCAGTATACTATGTATAACCAGTATACTGTATTAAACCAGTATATATCTATAACCAGTATAATGTGTATCTGTCTGGTCTGTGGTTGTCTCCCACAACAAACAGTCGCGTTTGTCCAATTAGTTGCACCCGTTTTTCTCTTCTTTTTCGGGAGAGGCTTTTTGGTTACAAAACGACTACTCGTACCTGGTGCGTACGTAGATAGGAACTGTTTTTTTTATGCCCAACACGCACCACCCGGGGGCTTGAGTTGTTTGTTGATTGCGTAGTAATGGAAGTAATACGGTGGGCTATATGACAATCAGTCAATTGACAATCAGTCAATTGACAATCAGTCAATGCACTGCTGTATTATTTCTCTTGTGTCGTGGTTACAGCAGAGCTTGTTCGTATCTCTCTAGGATGAAAAATCGGTACGGACACTGGGTGTGCTGGATGTCGACGGGTAGAAAGGACGGTTCAATGTGAAAAAATAACACGCACACTACACAAGCATATTCTGTATTTTGTTTGGAGGGTCATATTTACAGCCCATATCGATTGCATATGCGACTCATGTTGCTACGGGGGGCCATAGTAAATAGGACCAAATGTGGTTATTAATAGTAAAAATAGATAATATAAATTGCGAAAAGTGCGAAAATTTCACAAACATAACTATACATTTAGGTTTTTGGGTGTGCCGCAGTCCTATTTACTGTATACACTCAGCTAACAAAGATGAGTTTCGACGAAATCCTCGATTTCACAGCTGTTGTTTTTTTGTTTTTCAAATATATACCAGGTAGGCCTGAGTTCGATTATGGTTGATACTCAACTGCTCTTTGTTCCAGGGTGTAGTTCACCATTTTTTTCGACACTTTGTGGTTGGTACACTGCTGTGCACTGCTGTGCACTATTAATAGACAACGGAACTAATGCTATCCAATGACTGGTCGAGATTAGGGTTACCGTTAGGTGTGTTTGTGTCGTACACGGTGAACCTCAACCATGATGTGGAATGGATGGTGAAACTCCCCCCTATGACAAGTCTGCCTGTTGGGCTTTTGATTGTTTTCAGACAAAGGCGAAGATCTACTAACAACATAATGGATGAAACATACCTGTGGTATGATGTTGAAAATATCATAAAAAGTGAAAATAAAAAAACATCATCACGATCTTTCTAAACAATACCTGGTAATATATACGTACCAGGTATGAACTACGAGTAATTCCTAGTATTAATAATGGCAAAGGTACGTGAAAACCCACGGTTGAATTTTCACAGATAGACAAACGCTCCCTCTGAAATCTGCAGCTTCAGACTGTGTTCTCATACACAGGATGTACATCCTAGATGAGGACATATAGAACCCATAAGTACGCGCGATCGAAGTGTTACATTCGGCTAGCAAATATGAGTTTCGACGACATCCTCGGTCTCACAGCTGTCGTTTTTTTTTAATATATATATATGTGTATCACGTCTATTAGTAGATTATCTGCAGTAGATCATGATCTTCCCGAGATGTGAAAATATGTTATTTCACAAACATTGAAGGTTGTATCATATTTACCTTGCAAAGATGGGTTTCGAGGAAAACAAATAATTTCAATTTAACCCTTTTAGGACTGCAGACCCGTTTTGGGGACAATCCACTCTAATTATAAGTAATTTGTCCCCAAAACGGGACTCCAGTCCTATAAGGGTTAACACTAAAATTTCCATCTCACAGCTTGGATGTTTGTATTATTATTATTGTTTTCAAATATATCTCGGCTTCGCCGCGCGTTTTGGAAAAAAAAAACTGAATTAAACAAAAATGTGCGGACCACCAAAAAAACTTGATATTTTTGGAGCGTTATATCTGGCACGATCAGTACGTCAAGAACACGGTGAAGGCTACTACTGCTTCCTGTGGCCAACGTTGGGAGTTCGTATGATATTCTTATAATATCATACCCATAGGGGCTTCCTGTGCGCCCCCCCCCCCCCCCCCCCCCCCCCCCCCCCCCCCCAATGGAGGGTTACGCGTATGTGCGTAGGGGGGTTTCCGGCGTAGAATTTTTGAGCCTGGGCTGACGGGGCAGTGCCCCCCCCTCACCCCTTTTTCATCCATAACGCCTCAGACTACGATTTTGGCCCTCACTGGTGGTGTGCCCGATCGTTGGAGGTGGCCTAAACTTCGTGGCCTGGGTGTAGCGTGGCGTGTTGGTGTGGGGAGTGGGGGGGGGAGGGCGGAGGTAAGGCGACAGGTGAAATATGTGACCTCGGTTTTGGTGTATCATAGCGTGGCGTGTTGGGGCGGGGTTGGGGGGGGGTGTACTTCATTTTCATGCATGGCCGCAGTCGTAAATGACCATAGGCCCTCGCATCCCTTCTATGCCGGGACGGAGCATGTCGGGTTTTCACCGACCAGGCAGGTTGGGGGGGGAAGGCGACCAGGTGAAAAAGTGACCTTGGTTTAGTGCATTGTAGCGTGTTGGGGCCGGGGTGTACTTCATTTCATGCATGGCCGTAGTCGTATGACCGTAGACCCTCGCAGCCCTACAATGCCGGGGTGGGTGAAGCAAAACGGTATTTTAACATCTTGACTTGGTGTATTTAGTGTGGCCTATTGGATTGGGGAGGGGGAGAGCGGAGGTTAGGATGTTTTTCACCTGGGTTTGGTGAGTAGTAGCGTGGCGTGTTGGGGGGGGGGCGGAGGGGGTGGCGACGGGTGAAAAGGTGGCCTTCCTGGTAGCCTTTTTTTCTTCATGCAAATAGTCTATACCTGGTATATGGTATTGATTTGTGTCAGCTGATAAAGTTTTACCAAAAAAAACAAAACTGGTCGTTGATGCGCGGCTTGCCCAACTCGCTCATATTTTGCAGACTTCAGAAAAAAAGTGCATGCTCTTGGGGGAGTTTTTGCAAGCTAAGAGTCTTGACACGCATTGGTGGCGCGTGTTTTGCTGTTTCTGACACACGGCAGAAAGTTCTCGCGAGGGCGAGAGCAGTTGTACCGGTCCAACCACGAAACCCTTCTTCATGTACTGACATATTCCCACCCCCCCCTCCGTCCCTCGCCCTTATTTGTGCCCTTGTCTACCTCCCTTCCTCTCTCCGTCCCTCTTCCCCTCCTGCTCGTTCCCCCCTCCCTCCCTCGCCCCCTCCCCTCCCCTCGCTGTTTTCGTCCGCTGCGTGCCTCCCAATCTGCTCGACACCCTTCTCGTCGGCGTGTGTTCCTCCCCCCCCCCCCCCCCCCCGGCCCGTTTTTCTCTCCCCCCCCATCCCTCCCCTCCCATGCGTTCCTTCTCACCGTGCGTCAAACCCTTCTTTTCTGCTTGGCGTTTTTTTTGTCCCCCCTCTTGTTGTTGTTTTTTCCTCGCACATTTGTTTTTGTTTTGCTTCTGTGCTTTTCGGCGTGCAGACAACATACCACCGCCTGTCTGTCCATGACGGTGCCATCTTGACTGGAGAGCTCCAGTACAAGCCGTCGTCTCGAAAGCCCCGATCGTCCGCGGGAAAATCTGCGCCAACTACGACACTGGTAAGCCGACCTGAGGCTACTACCGCCGTCGCCACCACCACCTCCCCCCCTCCCTCCCGCCGCGGTAGCAGCACTCCCCCCCCGCGCGGTAGCAGCGCTTCCCCTCCCCCCGCCGCCGCAATACCACCAGCCTACAGCCTCGCCGCAGCAGCAGCAACGCCAACCACAACAGCAGTGGCATCCACTACGCCATCAGCAGCAGCAGCAGCAGGGGGAACAGAAGGAGCAACACCAGCAAGAGCAGCAGCCGAAGTCAGCAACAACTGCAGCAGCCAGCAACAACACGAAGCCGCCACCCGACGACAACAAGCTAAAAAAAAAAAAAAAAAAAAAAAAAGAGGCCACCACACGGCTCAGCCACAAAAAAAAATCAAGATTACGAAAAAATGCTTCATGATGATGACGTCACGTGCCATCACATCAGCTGGTGTACAAGGTGAACAGCCCCCCCCCTCCCTCCCCTGCTCGTCCCT
>MEHQ01000296.1:94491-107074 GCA_008828725.1 Saccharina japonica
AAGACGGGGGTGGGGGGGGGGGGGGGGGGGGGATACTGAGGCGTTACTAGCTAACTGGGCGCCCTTTTTCGTGTCGCGGCTTTAAGGGCGGTGGTTGGTGCAGCGCGGGGGTGGAGGAGGAGGAGGAAGCTGTTTGAGCTTCTGTCCTGCCGCGCGCGCAGAGGGAACAAACGTGGCGGGGTTTGTCTGTTTTCGGCGTGTTTTGGAAAGAACCGGGGGGGAGGGGGGGAGGGGGGTTGTTGTTGTTGTGCTCCTTGTGTCGAAGGTAGGAATGAGTAGGAGGGGTAGGAGGAGGAGCGGGAAGGAGGGTGTGTGTCATCAGGAGGGGGGCGGAGGGAGAAGGGAGGGGAGGGATAGGGGATTTGTCTGAACCGACTCGCGATTATTTTGTGCATGTTGTACGTACGGCTCGAGGCAGAAAAAAGAGGGGAGAAGAAGTGTTGCGTACGTTTTCGTTGCGAGTTGGAGTACTTTCTTTTCCCTACCCGAGGAAAAAGGTGGTGGCCTGAGTGAGAGAACACTTCCGTTGTGTGTTTGATGTGTGACGTACGCAATTATGGCACGCTCACCTCCAACGACGAACTGTTGGGGCGCGCTTCGGCTTTATTATTACAATTAAAATTTCGTAGCGAGCTGGGATCCCCCCCAAAAGATCTGATGGAGAACTTGACATCCCAACCCGTTGGAATCCCAGCCTCTCTGGGAGTTGTTGACACGATTGAAAACGTCTACGTAAACGGATTGGTGGGGGGGGGGGGGGGGGCTTTGCTAGACAGGAGTTGAAAGGAAAGGGAAATCCGGTAGCAAGCGAGAAAAAAGAGACATGACCCTCACTCACACCCGCCATATGATCCATGGCATGTGTCCGGCACGCTCTTGAGGGTGTGCCGTGCGTGCCATGCCTCGCTGCCCTGCAACACATTCGGTGTTGGAGTTGTAGGGTATATAGCGGTGCTGGTGCTGAATGGACCATGTCAGTGGGGGGGGGGGGGTACCCAGAGCATCGCGGAAAAAAGGGGGGGAAGTGTTTGAGCAATAAATAACAACAACAATAACAACAACACCACCACCACCACCAATAACATCATCAACAACAACAGCACAAGAACAAGCAGTACTTCACCTCCGGCACGATGTGACAGAGGGTGTACATGACGCTCTTCTTCAAGTTGTTGAACACCAGCCGACCCTCGCGTATCCCGCGCACCACGCTCGCGAAGTTGTCGTCCAGGAGGATGATGGACGCCGCCTGGTGTGGGGTACACACAAAACAAACAAACAAAAAGGTACACGAGAGTACACATAAAAGGTACATGAAGGTACACCAAAAAGGTACACGAGGGTACACAGAACAAACCAAGTACATGATGGTACACAAAAAAGGTACACGAGGGTACACAAAACAAAAAAGGTACATGAGGGTACACAAAACAGGTACACGAGGGTACACAAAACAAAAAATGTACATGAGGGTACACAAAAAGGTACACGAGGGTACACAAAGAGTACACATGTTACACAAACAGTATACACAAAAAGGGTAAAGAAAGAAAGGGGAAATATCGACACGACGGGAAAAAAAGGGTACGAACATACTTCGAAGTATACTACTAATATTAATAACCTTACACCCTAATCCCAACCCTTAGCTCCATATAACCCCACCCGTCCGGGGAAAATTCTCGGAATGAGTGTGTAACGATAAGTTAGTGTGGACTGTCAACCATTTTCGCCTGGAAAAATTCTCGGAATTAAATTGTAACGATTAAGTTAGCGTACACCATCAACCATTTTCGGCTGGGAAAATTCTCGGGAATCAAGATGTAATAATGACTTACCCTTGCACATATTTTTCGAAATATTGTTCGAAATATTGTTCCACCTCTTTTGTCCCAACACCAAAAGCAACGCTTGTCACCTCTTTCGAGACGTCGGAACCCGTGAGGGCCATGGCGATGCCCATGTCCGAGCGTTTGAGGGCAGGGGAGTCGTTCACTCCGTCCCCGGTCACGCTGACAATGTGTCCCAGCGCCTGATGCAAACACGCAGAGAGAGACAGAGAGTGAGAGAGATGAAACAAGTGCGTCGCAAAAACAAGAACAAAATAACTGCGACTCAAGCAGACCCAAGTAAAAAAAAAAAAAACAGGTCTACATATTACACGTAAAAACAAAAAAAAAAAAATTACGACAATGTGGGAGGGGGGATGCTCGTTCCGTGTGCATGCTGTAAGATTTCACGGCTGGCTTGCTTTTTTTCGAGGAAGGGCATCGTTCGTTTGCTGCTCTCTCTCTCTCTCTCTGGGGTTGTGTAGCATAACAACAAAAAAAAATGAGTATCGTACGTAGTGGATTTGTTGTACTCGTAAATCGTACAGCCTCTGGGCGAGGTTATAAGCTTTTGACTTACTACTACTACTGACTGGCGTGCTGCAGTTTTTCCTTGTTTTTTTGTTGTTTTTTTTTCAGACAGCATTTGGGAGGGTGTGTACAGGTTAGGGGAGCATGTTACACACCGTCATTTCACATCATAAATCACCCATTTTACCTCAAGGGCATTTATTATTGCTTCATTTGCCCTTCCGACACATGTGCAGTCAGGGCTTTTCTTTATCCATTCAGAATGAAAAAGCTGACACAATTCCCGGTGCATTCATTTATTCACGGCTCTTCACGGCTCATGACCCGACCCGCGGGAGTCGAACCGGATGGTCCTCAAAATGTCACGGGCCGGGTCGCGGGGGGTCTTCAAAATTCCATGGCTCGAGCCAGGTCACCCTGACCTGACCCGACCCGACCCACGAGGTTTTACCTGCCCCGTCAAATGCCCTACCGCATGTAATCTCCAGTTTACTGAGTTTACTGAGGTCTTCTTTAACCCATTCAGAACTGAAAAAAATGTTCCTCACTCGTAATTCCAAGTGGTTTGTCCCCAAATGCGTGGGACCAGTTCTTAAGGGGTTAAGCAAAAGAAGTCCAAGCGCGTCCGATAAAAACGTGTCCGTGACCCGCCAAAATCGCCATAAAAAGGTGTACCGATGTTTTTGCTTCGCCAGTTGGCGGTTGAAAATCAGGTCAAGGACCGACACACCAAATAGGCGTTTTTCTGTAACGGTATCATACCGTTCTTGTGCAAATGGGTCTTACTTATTAGAGGGGGAGAGGTCCTTAGGTTTTTTAGCCACCGGCTGTTGTTGCGGTATTTGCCCTGGGAGGCGGGTACCTAATGCGATACCTGGTACTGTTTTTTGTTGACCTCTTTTTTTGCTGGAGGTTTAGCTGTGGTCTCTGTCTCGAGGAATCCGAAAGTTAGTGCCGCTCTGGCTCTGGCGCCCTTTTTATACCCTGTCCTGCAATATAATTAACTGCAAAAAATGTGTTCCCAACTTTTTTTGCAGCCTATCAGCAAATCCCCATAACATAATACTGCTCACAGACGTTAATTACTCGATACCCAAACAATTATTGAACATGTCGGCTCGGCCGGAAATCCAGTCACATACAACAGCACCACGCATTGCCGTCCTACGTGACAAAAAAAAAAAAAAAAAAAAAAAGGATCATAAATAAAGGCTTCCCACGCCGATATTCGAAAAGTGTGTACGTAGTGAAATGTGTCTGCCTGCACACAGAAGCTCCAAACGATGCTTCTGTCGAGCAGCCCCCGGGGCGCCACCACCCAGCTGTTTGCCGTCGCTCTCCATCTTACCCACCCTCGCCAAGTTCCAACTCAGTCGGCGCCGCTTGTGTGATGTTGTTGTTTGTGCTGTTTCCCTCCTCCCTCTCGTCGGAGACACCCTCTCGGCTGTTTGTTTGCTTGTTGTGTGTACTACTGTCTGTCATGGTATCCCCGTTTCCCGTCTATTATTGTCGAGGCGTTACTATATTTATGATTTTCCTGTTTGAAGAGGAAAATACTTGCCCTCTCGCTCGGAAATTACTTCTGGAGAGGCAAGGAAACCCGCTGATAATATGTGGTATTCGACGAATTGTGTCAGCTTTTTCATTCTGAATGAGCAATGCCCTGCACATTGTCGGAAGGCACATAATGTAATAATATGAACCAAACACGTGTGAGTGATGAAGAGTAACCAGAGTGAACCTGCACGGTAGTAGTAGTCAGGTTTGCCCCATGCTGCCTATAATCTACAGTAAGTAGTGTCGATACCGTAGCCGTAAGCCCGTGGCGTCTCTTCACATTTGACGTCGTCGGCAGGATGCTGGTCACGAGCGAGGCTTTTAGGTGTTCACGAGCGTCAGGGTGCTCGAAGACAGGGAGGGCTACGTAGGCGAGAGGGAGGCGGCTCACATATGTGCACCTCGTTGGTTGTGCCAACCCGGTGGCGGCACTGACGGAATTGCTGTAGGCAAAAACTCCACGTGCGGCAAAAAGCAGCATCCCAATCATCTTGTCGCTCGTTGACGACCACTGCGAGAGCATCTAAGCCATGGTGCTATGGTTCTTCACGCGCTCGACGCCTCCGTTGCCGTTAGGATGATAGGAGCCTGTACCAAATTTTGCGCATGCCGTGCAGATTGGAAATAGCGTAAGAAGACAGCTTGGAGAAGAATTGGGGACCGTTGTCGGAGAGGAGACAAACGGGGCATCATCGCTTCAGAGGGGTGTCCTTGTTGGCCGGGATGTCCGAAGTGCGTTCGGCCGTGAACCCGGCCGCAGAAACGGCAAACAAATGTCGGCGCGCCGGCTGAAAATAAGGTGACACGGAGAATATGAGGTTCCTTAGGGCGTAACCGGAAGGGGACTGAAGTACCGTATACTGGTATGACACTGTATACCACACCCCCTCGGACGATTTTCAACGCTGATTTGCTCGACGACCGGTTGAGCGCTAACCCCGAGCGACCCGTCTATGGAAAGGTCTCGACGAGATGCTCCGAAAGCCGCCTTTTTCGTTGTCTGTGCCTCCCTGGTTATGGAGAAAACTCGCTTTGGAATTCACTCCAGGGGGTGTGATATACACTGTCATATGCGGTAATCAACGCGAATCGCAATGCCAGGCCGGGGGAGGGTAAGGAGAGCGATGGAATGGGCCAGCGCACTGTGTCTGACAAGACGATTTTGCGCACTTGGCACGGCGGGAGGCAATCTCGAAGCCACCGTCGCGCGCTCACGTTCATGGCGAATAGCAGCGCTCGAACATAGAAAAGCGTACGAACGACTCCGAGGTATGATAGCAGGAGGCGTTTGACGTGGCAGGCTTGCATCATCCACGGCCTCATGAGGAGTGGCACATAAATTTCCGTGAGCTCGTTGCCAAGAAGGCGAACTGCACGCCCGCTGGGCGTGTGGGAACCGGCTGCAGGGGCGGGAGTTATTGTCCGTACTTCTAACAGAAAAGCCCGACCGTCACCCCTGCGGAGGCGTCCTTTTTCTGCTGTAGTACAGATTTCCGACAGAAGGGGGGGGGGGCGTTTGTGAGATGAAATATATATTAGGTAGAAATCATCGGGCAGAGCGGAAGGGCTCCCGAGAAGGAGATACCTAATGGCGGCATCACAGGTTCGGCACGTTTTTCGCGCGCCCAATCAGCGTGTGGGGACCGCTCGACGCACTCGCGAAATTCGAGCTCCGCTGGGGATAATACCTCGGGGAAGGCCGTTCGAAGGTGTGGCTGTGGCGTCCGAGCGTTGCGCGCCAAGATGTGGCGGGGCAGGCTCAGTTGCGGTGGTGGCCGACTGAACGGTGGCGGCGGGGGGCAAATAGGGGGAGGGCGGGCGGGCGGGCGGGCGAGCCTCTCGCTGGGAGGCGAGGGCACCTGTGGCCTCCTAGTAGGGAGTCGCGCGGTGGCTGCTGGTTTTGCAGCCGGTGCCGACACAAGGGCCGGGGGGTCGAAGCCATAATTGACTGCAGGCTTGGGGAATCCAGCGGTGGCGGCGGCGGCGGCGGCTTGACGCCGGTGCGTCCGGGTAGTAGATGGCGTGGAAAAATGCATCTGCGAACTCGGTGAGAGTGTCTCCCAGCTGGGTTGTGGGGTGGGGTGAGGGTCCCCTAGCCTGGGCCGTGGAAATCGAATGATATTTCTCTGAGGTGCGCCGGCCGTTTGTGTCATGCTTGGCGAAAACTGAAAAGCGTGGGTCGGCGTTTTGAAAGATCGAGCAAAGAGGGGGGACGGCTCGCGATCAGCCGGTGTGGAGACTTGAAGAACTCGGGCCCACCGCGAGGGGGAATTTCGTTCAGGTGATGAGCGAAAGGATCAGGGCAGGTCAGCGAGGGGGAGTCGCTGGCCGAGGGGGGCGGAATAGGGCCCGGAACGAACATGTGACGTTCGTCTGAGGTGTCGGGGTTCGACGTCGAGGAGCGGTCGACACGGTGGAAAAACGGAAGCGAGGGGCACCCGTAGGAGCGAGCAAGAAAAGGTGCCAACCAGGTCACCAGGTTCTCCAACTCCGCAGTACCGGCCAACGAAACATTTTGAAGGCCGTTTCCGACAAGGAGTTCGTTCGTTGACGGAAAAAAATCAGTGGGACCGCGCGGCATACCGACAAGATAGCTGCCGGCTAAGGCTGGTGCTCCGTTGCTGCGGACCAGGGAAACGGTGGTCGCGCGAAACCGACACGCCTCTGCCACCTGCGTAAAGGAGGGAGGTAACAACCGCCGATTGGGGTAGAAGAGTCAAAGACGAAGGCCACGGCGACGGTTGAAGTTTGGCGAGTAACGGACAGCTGTGGGGGGAGCCTTGTATCCAAAAGAGCGATGGTTCCGGAATTTAGAGGAGGCATGGCCGCTGCGGGCCTTGTCCTTTGTTGGGAACGAAGCATGGTGCATAATGACAATGATACCGGGCGCCAGACACGGTCCCTGCTCAGTGGGCGTGGGTTTTTGAGTGTCCGGAGTAGCGCCTCCTCCTGCTGTGGTGCTGCACAGAGAAGACTTCGCCACACCGTGGTCAGACGGCACATTCGACACGAGAGACGAATGGCCAGAGGGAGCGGTGGCCTTGCCACAGGTCGAAAGACGCTGTTGATGGGAGGGGTATCGACCCTGCGTGGGCGAGTCGCCTCGCGAGGGAGAAGTATTGTGGCGGTGCACCGGCTATTCGCGGAGAAAGCTGTGGCGAACGATCGGGATGAGCAAAATCTAGACGTTCTTCGTCAATGACGCTTGCTACGATAGAGGTGCACCATGTTTTTTCTGAGCTCCTCACTTAAGGGGCGTCACGCCTCACCGAAAAAACGATTTCGGAGGGGAACAAAAGTGCTGCCGAATGAGAAATCTCATGACCGAAGTATAGTCTGAAACATATTTCGTCACGAGAATTAAAGTCCGACGAATTTTGATTGAGGAGCCCGATCGTTCAGAAAACATTCAGCCAAAAAGTGCTACCTCTACCGTAGCACGCGTCCAATGGCGCAAAGCGCGGGGGGGGTCGGCCAGTCTTGCTTGCAGACGCAGAGCGGAGTGCCGATAAGGCACTTTTACGTCGGAGACTCCGGTACCCGTGCACCTCAAGGCGACCTTTCTTCCCATCTGGTGAACAAAACCCGGATGCGGCAGAAGCCTGCGGTGGAGTGTTGGGAGATGTGAGCGAACGACCAACAACATTGCCGTTTTTTTGTTTGTTTGTTTGTTCGTTTTGTTTTTCGAGGGGAGGGGCTGCGTGATATGCGCCCGAACCCTGTGGTAAACCCCTTACGTACGTATAAGGGGGGAGTAGTGAGGCGTTACGTTTTTTTTTTTGTTCTCCGCCTGCGCTATAAAGGGGGGGCAGCGCTAAACGCGCCCTGGCCGTGCTGTAGAATCCCTACATATGGGGAGTATTGATGCGTTGCGGTCCACGCGTTTTCGCGAGGCGGGGGGGGGGGGTGTACTCATGTCGTGCACGGCCGTAGTCGTATGACCATGAGGGGGGGGGTGTACTCATATCGTACACGGCCATAGTCGTATGACCATAGACCCTCGCATCCCTACAATGCCGGGACGGAGCACGTTGGGTTTTCACCAACCAGGCAGACATTGCTTGCACCAAGTGTCATGGGGGTGGGGGGGGTGTACTTTGTTTTCATGCATGGCCGTAGTCGTATGACCATAGACCCTCGCATCCCTACAATGCCGGGACGGAGCATGTCGGGTTTTCACCGACCAGGCAGACATTGCTAGCACCAAGCGCGAAGCGCCGTGAGGTGTTGGGCGAGTCGCATGGAGGGTGAGCTGCATCCTACTAAGAACCGCTTGTGGGGGGGGAGGGGGGGGGGTTACACGCGCCCAGGCCTTGAGTAATAAAATCCCTGAAAAAAAAAGGGCGAAAGGATGTAAGTTTTCCTGCGTTGCCTCCCAAAAGTGCTACGTACATGCGGGACTGGGAGGGGGGGGGCGTACCGTCATTGGGCGGCCAGCCGCTACCAGAGAGCGGAAAGTCCCCGCCTGGCGTGCTTTTTTGGGGTTATTGTTTGCGTTGTGCGAGGTGCCGTAGCGTATGCCAGAGGTTCCGCCGGTGGAGGTGGGGGCCAGGGGTATTCCATTTTTGGGTTGGTACGTACTGGTACACAGCAGTTTTAAAGATTGGCGCGAGTGTCCTGCGTTTCGGGCATCTTATCCGTGCGGGAGGGGCGCGTGTTGGTCGGGCCAGGGGTATTTCATTTTTGGGTTGGTACGTACTGGTACACAGCAGTTTTAGAGATTGGCGCGAGTGTCCTGCGTTTCGGGCATCTTGTCCGTGCGGGAGGGGCGCGTGTTGGTCACCCTGTTGGTTACACGGACGGTCTTGGGTGGACAAGCCGTAGTTGTAGTCACCTTGCCCGTTGTTGCGCGAGACTTTTCGCGGAGAGGCTCGTGTGGTGTTGCCTCCGTGATGATTGCGAATGACTGCGGTTGTTTGTCATCGTGTCGGGAGGTATTTCTGCGACGGTCGGATGAAGACGACGACGACGAGCGTGCCTGTTGTGTTTTCGCCGCCTGCAGGATAGACAGTCACGGCGATGTTGTGCTGAGAGAGCGTGTGCTGTTGCCAGCGACGAGAGGTGGCACCAGTATCGCCGAGTTGGCTGAGCTGGGCGTTAAGGCAGCTACGTTTGTTTTTTGTCCATCCCATTCATCATCTTCGCCCTCATTTTCTCTCTCTCCCTCTTTAGTAGTAACTCAGATCCGGGGTCGCTAAGTAGGCTCTTGTACTCCCTCCCCACTACGGTACGTGCCTTGCATTTTTATCGCGAGAATATTTCACCGCTTTCTTTCCTCGTCGACTTGCGTCGGATTCCGCCTACCCTATCATCGATAAAAGACTACGGACAGTAGCGTGAAAAATAGCGTTCGATACCGTGACGTGGTGTCAACATAATGGGGGATCGCTGATATAAGAACAGTCAGAAACAGGACACACTACGTATCATCCCAGTATCGTTTTCAAGTCTA
Source organism: Saccharina japonica (assembly GCA_008828725.1). Classification (NCBI taxonomy): domain Eukaryota; class Phaeophyceae; order Laminariales; family Laminariaceae; genus Saccharina; species Saccharina japonica. The sequence continues at coordinate 103,861 of MEHQ01000296.1, forward strand.
CCTTGTTCCGTGTCGGCAACCTTCCTGTTGTAGTCGAGAAAGCGAGCACTGCAAAACGATTACCGTATATGGCAGTGTATATCACACCCCCTGGGGTGAAATTCAAAACCAATTTTCTCCATAACCAGGGGAGGCACAGACAACGAAAAAGGCGGCTTTCGGAGGATCTCGTCGAGATATTTCCATAGACGGGTCGCTCGGGGTTAGTTAGCGCTCGACCGGTCGTCGAGAAAATCAGCGTTGAAGTTCGTCCGAGGGGGTGTGGTATACAGTGTCATATACGGTACACCCCTCCTGCGCGATATAACCCGCAGCCTTCACATGGTATCACACGCACTGCTGCTGTGCTTGGTACTAGGAAATGTTTGGTACTGTAGCGCAGCGCCAATAACGGCATTGGCGTGCCGTTCCCCCAGTACACTGCTTTCGTCTGAATGGCTTTTCACACGCACATTCAATAATCGTGCTTGCCCTGGTGATGGGGGGGGGCGCCTTTACTGCTCTTGACCCACAAATCTTACCAGATAAAGTACCAAATAGATTACTTCGTATGATTCGTTATTCCGTTGCGGAGGCCGTTACGTCATCTACGTACAAAACTACCCTTTTTAAATGTGTTTTTGGGTGTTTTATTTAATCAAATCACGAGAAGCCGTCGACCCAACCCCAACCTAACCCTAACCGTAGTCCAGGCTATGACTATGTGTCTTCTGAATTCGTCAAGGATGAAAGTGTGAGGGGGTAAATAAATGCGTAGGTCTGGAGCTTCAGTGAGATCAGACGCACCCGCACTTCTTGAATATTGGGCTGGCAGATACCTTTTTCGGGCTAAGCCCCCCGGGATTTGAAGTCAACCACAATTCATCCCGAAGGGAACCATGTATGCAATATGCATGGGCCCCAAGAGGAAAAACACCTCCATGAAGGGAAACCATAACACCTACGTATACCCGTCATCTTCTGCGAGGACAAACAAGAAAAACTACCAAAGGTACGAATACCAGGTAGTACCAGGATCAATGTCATTTTCTGCAAGAATGATAGTCATCTACCTGGTGTATTATCGTCACGTACACAAAAAAAAAAGTGCCATGTCTGAACAGCCGAAAGCGTTATTATTATTGTGCATTCGTGTGAGGTGGAGTTATTGCTACAGATCACATATAAGCCGCGCACAATTCAAAAAGTGAAACATGGGCTCAGCGGACTTCACCGTTCTAAGCGTACAACCGCGAAACAACAGCAAGTAGTAGAGAAGAAGAATATAGGGCTGCTACCTATCTACACACGTACACACTCCAACCTGCTGTACGCGCGCTGTAACTTCCAACTACTACGAATAATAACCAAAGCTGCAACTGCTTGGTGGTATATAATATACCGACGCGGTTTGCCCTTATTAATACGCGCACTCCCGAAGTCTGAGTACGAACTCGTGCAGATCGACTATCGAATCGTCCAAACGCCGCGAAAAAAACATGCACAGACGGCCGAAAAAAACACGACAATCCTCCCGCGTCCGCTTCATGACGATAACGACCATGACGGTCGGTGACAACGCCTCGAATAACTCGATGTTCGTCAGGAAGCTCTCGACCACTCAAACGGTCCACGCCGGGCCTGTGCTTAAAAGAAAGGCAACGACAACAACAACTTGGTTCAACGCAACAGCCGTCTCTCGATTAGTCCATAGGTTAACGCCGGGCCTATGCTTGAAACAACGACAACGCCGTTGGTTCAAAGCAACAGCCGTCAAGAAGCTCTCGATCAGTCCATAGGCCCACGCCGGGCCTGTGTTTAGCAACGACAACATCGACGACGACGTCCAACGCAACAGCCCGCTCTCGACCAATCGGCAGGCCCAAGCCCAGCCGGTTCTTAACAACCAAAAGCTTAGGTATTACAAAATGTATAGGTCTACAGTACGAGGACATATAATATACCTGGTATATAGCACAATAAAATCGGTACCGTACATAGTATTCTAATATTGAGGTGTCCGACACGCTAGCGCCGGAAGCCTGGCGAAAGATAGATGTGCACACACACAGCAATGAGAAGAAAACCAGCACCTAGCTTGCGGACAGCGCCGCACACCCACCTGCACGGTGCAACAACAGACAATAAACTATTTCCTTCCTACCGCGACAACAAATACTACAGCGCTCGGAACGTTGTTGAGTGTTTCGACCAAAGTCCACTCGCACCGGTGGAACGCGCAAAGCGCCTCCCCGGGACAGCTACAATGCCCGCCCAACATGATCCCATCAACAATAATACCAGGTACCCCGGCAGTGCCTTATAGTACCTTATGGCTATATTTACCACCTTAATCCTGTAAAATCGATAGCGTTCGTCCCTTGACGCCAGACCAACATAATTCCACAACAAATATCAGGTATCCGGTAGTACCGTACAGTTCTTTACGGCTATTCTTGCCACGTTAATCCTGTTACTATATCGATAGCCCGACCAATATGATCCCATAACACCTATACCAGGTATCCGGTATATTAGTGCCTTGCGGTACCTTACGGCAAATTTTACAACCTTAACCCTGTGATTATATCGATAGCCCGACCCAAAACATGATTTCACAGCGAATACCAGGTGCCCGGTAGTGCCTTACAGTACCTCATGGCCATTTTTACTACATTATACTCCTGTTGTATCGATGGCGCTCGTCCCTCCGCTAAGGACAGGTAGCCAGTGACGACGGAGGCAATGGCGGCAGCGGCGGCAGAGGCGGCACCTTATGTTTGTCACCCACCGGCGACCATCCGAGTTCGAGTGATCAAACGGAACACACAGTCAGGTAGAATTCCTCTCCCCACCCCCCACCGAATAAATCGCTGCTCTCGAGATAAATAAAGCCTGGGTGGAGCTCCTCGATATGCAGTAGCGCGAGGTAACTGCACCCACTCAAGCCATCCAGGCATCCAGCCGCCTATACATCCGTCCAGGGATGAGAGACGATAGCTAGCTAACCGATGTCCTTTTCTCGTTCCAGGGGTGTAACCGGCAGCATCACTACGAATACGCCTCCTTAACTACTGAACTCTAACCCCCCCCCGGTCGAGCTCTCTCCTGCCATACCACTCAACTCGGCAACACCGTCCGCCATCAAAAACAAATAACCTGGCCCCCCCCCCCCCCCCCCCCCCCCCCCCCCCCCCCCCCCCCCCCCCCACACACCCCCCCCCCCCCCCCCCCG
>MEHQ01000296.1:110244-143679 GCA_008828725.1 Saccharina japonica
GGGGGGAGGGGTACTCATTTGTTGTTTGCCTTAGTTGGGGGGAGGCGTTATGCAACACGAACCAGGGGAGAGGGGATGGTGGGCAGAGGAGAACCGATCGTTGGGTGGGGGTGAAGCGGAAGAAGCGGCAAGCAAGAAAACACGTGCAACGCCCAAACGCGCTACTGCATTCGTCGTGTGAAACGATTTGTTGTGTTTCTTCGGAATTTTTCCCGCGTGCTGTGCAGTGTGATATGTACGGTGTCTCTGAATAATGTGTTGCTGACTAAAAAATGCTGCACTTACATATAATATATATATGCGCAGGTACGGCTGCTATAACCTTATTCCTGTGAATGATTTATACCTTTGATGGCGCGCCAAAAATGACCCGAGGACAACCGTAAACGGGAACCGAACGACAGTAAAGAGTAAACTTGCGCCAGAACAAGAAAATAACACCATGTTTCGTTTTTATGTTTACGTAATGCACACGGCGGTGTGTTTGTGCTGTGCTCGATGGCGCCCCACCACCACCACCACTGCCACCGGCACAAGGCACCAATTATACCCACAACCAGAAAAAAGGTGACACGTTTTTTTTTTAATATTTATGTTGACGCGCATGCAGGTGTGTTTGTGCTGTGCTCGATGGCGCCCCACCACCACCACCCCCACCACCGCCTCCACCGCCACCACCACCACCACCACCACCACCACCACCACCACCATCACTACCACTACCACCACCGCTACTTCCGATGCCAACACCACCACCACCACGGCCACCACCACCACCACCACCATCACCACCACCACCACCACCACCACCACCACCACCACCACCGCAAGGCAACAATAACACCCTTGGACACCCGCACACAATGATACGTTGTTCCTGGTCGATATGGCCGGTATGGGTAATAATTGCACTTCGAAATAAGCATAACAACAGGAGTCGAAGCAAAAGTCAACCAACTGAAGGCTTTTCAGCCGATCGTCGGCACCAGATGGATCCATCTCCGGTGGGGACACCAAAAGAAAAACAATAATGCCGTCGGCAATATTCTACAACAGAAAAATCCACCCCGTAGACAATATTTTGGCTCGAATCGTATATCACGACGCCGTGCCCTTTCAAATTTAGAGACCATTTTCACCCCCTGCCTTGAGTAACGCCGCCTAATTGAAACCCAGAGACGGGCTAGGATATACTGTCGTTGCGAAGCCGTGCAGTCTACGCAAAGCGTATATACCGACCGTTATACACTCACTTGTGGCGTCGCACGTGATGGTGACATCATCGAGCACCTGCTCGCAGGAGCTGCAGGCGACAGACAACCATTGCGCGGTGACCTCGGACGGGTCATCGGCGCAATCGGCCGCCTGCGCGAGTGCACGAAGAAGAAGAAGCAGAAGCAGTAGGGATGTGAGCGAGCTGAATATAAACGGGGCAACATACTGTAGTAGTCAGGACCATATATGGTGTAAAAAACATAGGGGGGTACATGGTTTTTGAGTCCATCGCGGGTTTTGATTACTCTTTTTACTGCATTAGCCCACCCGGAATAGGCACTATTGCACTTACAGTAGTTGCGTACGACAAATGGCGTCTTTCTGGGTCTTTGTATCTGATTTGGTAGCGGTTGTGGGCCCGACGTGTATATATGTGTGTATATGTGTGTGTTTTTTATTGACAAGAGGCTAAAGCAGGTTAGTTGGTTTACTTCGCTATCCAACTAATCCAACTAGTAACTAGCCTCGAAGTTATCAGCAAGTCAACTCACAGCCTGAAAAAAAACAGGTAACAACGGTAAAAAAAAGTTAAGACAAGCAAAAACAAACAAGACCAGGCGAGCCAAAAAAAAAAAGGGAGAACACGAACGGAATCAGAACATAACACCACAGCACAGCACAGCAAAGCACAGCTAAGCACAACACAACACAACAAAGCGTACCTCAACAGCAAACCCCAGCCCAGCCTAGCTCAACCAAAAACACAACACCAGAACAAACCAAAACCAGAGAAAGGACGCTAAACTACAAATCGTGCGCGCGCTCGTATACAGAGACCACCACGATTCAAAGCGCTGCGCGAAATACCCCCAACACTGCAGAAAACACGCCTCTTTCGTGTTCGAACCTTTTGGAACGGACCCCTTTTAAGGGAATTTTTAACGGATATAAGGGAGAGCGACCAACACAGTGGCAGCGTTGGTTGTTATCAGCCGTCTACGAGCAGCGCGAGCACCCAGAGCAGCACGAGTAGGATTAAGTTGCGTCTGCGTCGATTTTTTTCCTCGACTTGTCGCCCGGTCACCGATTAGGATCATCACCCCTTCATCACGTAGTTGTGTCCGTTCCTGTGACCGTCATTTTTTTTTATCGTCAATTTTCCTCTCTCGAGCCCCCAGAAGGGTCATACGTACCGCCTTCAGTATGGATTGGGAGGGGAAAAAACTGTCCAAAACAAATTATCACGATTACGTGTCCACGCATCGACCACGCGCGATGTAGTCCGCAATGCAGCGCAGGGAGATGTATGACACGGTGTGCGCCCGTCAACAACACCAGCACTGTAGCGGCAACCGGCACTATATACTCCGCACACTGCCACACTCGTTAATATTACCACCTGTTTCAAGCGGTTTCACGGGCACTATATATAGCGGGAAACCGGCGCTACTCAACCGGCACTATAGAGGGACCACCACAACTGTACGCTGAAACGCTCAGCTTCCTAGAGGGGCGAAAAGGCCGCAACCCTCAACGATACACTTCGGCCGGCCACCCACCACGAAAAAAGGGTAGCCGTTGTCACTCGTGGAAGTTGTGGAAGTCCCGTCCCCCTCAAAATTGGCCCAGAACCCCGTGGCGCAATCGTCGAGCATCCTCCCCGGTGCCGCCTGCGCCGCGTCTCCGGCTACGCGGAGAGAGGGGCCGCCGCGGCTCGGCCCGGATAGGCTTTCCAACAAATCGCGCGCGGACATGCCGTCGTCCAACCCTGACAGTCCCGTCGTGCGGTGGAAATAGTTAAGAATTAGCGGCTAGCGGAGGTTATATAGCGATGGTGTCAGCGGCGGAATTAATGGGGCTTGACCCGGATAGGCCATACAATGCCTCGCGTGCGGCCATGCCGTCGTCCAACCCTGACAGTCCCGTCATAAGGTGGAATTGTTTGGGATAGCGGTGAAATTTTACGACTAATGGTGGGATTGATACGGTTTAGGGCTCTCGCGTGCGGCCATGCCGTCGTCCAACCCTGAACCCTGACAGTCCCGTCGTCCGGTGGAAGTAATTGGGTTTTATAGGGGTGGAATTAAAAACGGTCAGCGGCGGAATTGATGGGGGTCAGAGTTATACAAGTTTAGATTTTAGAGGCCTGTTTTATACGTGAGGTAGAAAGCTCCTAACGATGTACGTACACCTATACAGGAACCCGAAAAACACAGAAATGCTGGTGACCTGTGAACGTGCTAACTTTCTGAGTGAGCTACCGGGGGGTAAAATATCGATCGATTATCCAGCCCAGGGTAAGCCTCATGACATACCCCTTCGGCCGTAGCAAGACTCGCGCGACACCCCTCCCTCCCTCCCTCCCTCCCTCCCTCCCTCCCTCTCTATCCTCCTCTCCTCTCCCTCCCTCCCTCCACTCCCCCCTCCCCTCCTCCCTCCATCCCTCCCTCCTTTCTCCTCGTCTCCCTCCTCCCCTCCTCCCTCTCCCCTTCCCTCCCCTATGAAAAAAAAGTAATGAGCGCCCAAATGTTGGAGGTGTCTTTATTAGGAGTAGGAACAGAGCTCCTCCGTCTCGAAAATGATGCGTGGTCAATGGTCAGATGGCTAAGGCGAGCAACAAATGAGTACCCCCCCCCTCCTGCCCACCTCCCTCCCAGTGATGTACCAGTACATCGTACAGTTTTGCTACCGTAGTTACGGGTAATTTTGCGGGGCTTTAATGGGACTCCCATGGAAGTCCAATGCATAGGGCTACGTACGAGTTAGCCGACTTTGAAGGCGCCGACAAGTTACCAGGTATCCTTAGTTGGCTGGGTATTTTGGATAGTTTTGAATGACATTACTAGCTGAATAATAAGTGCGCATCTGTCTTATGCGTGTATTCGTGGCTTCGACGTGTCTTAAGTGCATTTCACTGAAAAAAAAATAAGGTAGTTCGTTGGCTTACTTCGCTACCCAACAAAATAAATAACCACGGCTTCACCGGTCATGACGCGGCCCGCGGGTCGGGGCAGGTCAGGTCGGGTCGGGTCGGGTCGGGTCGGGTCGGGAGGTGTTCGAAATCTCACGGGTCAGGTCAGGAGGTGTTCGAAACCTCACGGGTCGTGTCGAGTCGGCTCAGACCGGGTCGGACTAGGTGACCCCATCCGACCCGACCCGCGAGTTTTGACCCGGCCGGTGAACAGCCCTGCTAAAAGGTAGCTACTCGTATAGTGGAAGTCCAGCCAAGGGCATGCATACCTTACTCACACCAGCACCCATGGAGGTCGCCAACAATAACAAACAGCGTCCATACCAGGGACATATATACGTACACATCCCGTCCGCCGCGCCTACTATGTATGACGCCCTCACCTTCAAAGCCTTCCTCGAGGCGCCTCCTGACGCTGCCCTCATAAAATCGGAATACCGCCACCACCGCGCCGGCTTCGGTCAGGGTGTAGACTCTCCTGTCCTCCAGGACGTCGTCCGTAATGAGGTAGGTGCCCGGCGAGGCTCCCCCCGCGACCGTCATTTCCGAGCATACTGAAAATGGACAAGTCGATAGCAATATAAACATATTAATAGGCAATAAATAGTGCTGTAGCTCTTGTTGCTGAAAATCGGCGGTAAATTTGGAATAGGAACCTATGAATAGGCAACAGGATGCATGAGGTACAGGCAGTAGGTTCTCGGCGAAGCTTCCCTTGTGACCGTCGTTTCCGAGCATACTGAAAATGGACAAGTCAATAGCAATACGTAGAAACATATTATTACGGGCAAGGACCATAGTAAATAGGACCTACGGTATACACAAAAACCCATATATTTACCTATTTCTACTAACTATATTTGGTCCTATTTACTATATATATATATTTGTCCATCCCATTTATTTTCTTCGCTCCTCCGTCTTTCTCCCTCCCTAGTCGTAACTCAGATCCGGGGTCACAAAGTAGGCTCTTCTCCCTCCTCCCCCACTACGGTGCTTGCCTTGCATTTTTATCGCGAGAAGATTTCAGCACTTTCTTCCCTCGTCAACTCTCGTCGAATTTTGCTTACCCACGCCTGGTCCACCGTAATAATAGGAAATAGTGCTGTAGCCTCGTTCGTGAAAATAGGCAGCCAATAGGAATAGGAACCTATTAATAGGCAATAGGATGTACGGTATGAGGTACAGGCAGTAGGTTCCCGGCAAAACTTCCCCATGTGACCGTCGTTTCTGAGCACGCTGAAAATAGACAGTCAAAAGCAATAGAAACCTATGAATAGGCAATAGTCCAATTCAATTGCTGAAAATAGGCAGCCAATTGCAATAACAGGACGGTTAAATGTGAAGAACACACACACATACAGGGGTGCGACCGTTTTTTCAGCCCTCGTTTTTTCGGTAACGGTAAAAGGTTGCCAAAAATACCGAATAAATATTGTTTTCGGAAATATCTGGTCGGGAGCCACCCGAAAATTTAGACTACGCGTACGCGTAGAATGTTCGACCTTTATGGTGACACATTTTCCCGAAAATACATACCACTATGTTCCGAAAATATAAGCACCGTTTTGATTTAATATTAGTGCACAAAATGTGCTTGTATTTCAGGACAAAGTGGTACTACGCGTACGCGTATCTAGAATGTTCGACGTTTATGATAGCCCACCTTGACCGTTGTCTAAAAAACGAGCGCCGGAAAACGATCGCACCCCTACTATGCAAACTCAACGCTCTTTTACGTGTAGTCCTGTCCTGTCTCGTACTTTTTCGGTAACGGTAAAAGGTTGCCCTAAATATTGTTTTCGGAAAAATCTGGTCTAGAGCCACCCGAAAAAATAGATTACGCGTACGCGTAGAATGTTCGACAGTTATGATAGCAAATCTTGACCGTTGTCTAGAAAACGAGCGCCGGAAACCGATCGCACCCCTACTACGTATGGGAACTCAACGCTCTTTTACGTGTACAGTACCGGCCCGCTCATAAGAAACCAGAAATCGGGCTTAGGCTGACTTTCTTGTTTGAAAAAGGGGTGTGTCCCACACTAACTTCAGTATAATAGCTGTCGACTTTCTTATTTCCCCCGTAATGTTTAGGCTGAGTTTCTTGTGGGGCACTTTCTTATGGGAGGGCCGGTAGCGTAGTCCTGTCCTGTCTCGTACTTAAGTGCCTGTCAACCATTCTCTCAAAAAAGTGATCACAGGTAAGCGCTACGTGTGATATGTACGGCATTACAGGCAGTACCGCCGTAATCACGCGAAGGTTCGCACCGGGTGCGATCGCGTTTTTAAATGTTTCTACGTTGTGTTTTTTATCGCACCCCGGTGCCATCTCTCCGATGGGTGCGTTCTCTCCGATGGGGGTGCGGAAACACAATTAAATCATGCCGTTCTTCTATTGTGGCGCACCCCCGGTGCGATCTCTCCGATGGGTGCGCTGCTGAATCGAAATACACCGGGCCGTACTGGGGCAACGGTGCTGAGTAAATGACTCAAAGCTACCTAAAACGACTTGACCTACCATGCGTTGGTAAATTACGTTTGAGATGGAGTGGCGCACTGGTGATATCTCATCGGATTATGAAAGAAATGAGAATATTACCTACTACAGACCCGCTGCGGTGGCCCTCAAATTTCTATTTATGTCGGAGAGATCGCACCGGGGTGCGATCTCTCCGATGGGGGTGCGAAAACACGATTAAATGTTTCTACCTTGTGTTTTTTATCGCACCCCGGTGCTATCTCTCCGATGGGTGCCAACCTTCCGATGGGTGCGAACCTTCGCATGATTAGGGTAGTCCGTTGGGCTGCATACTGGTTAAAGGTCAACCAACCACCCACCTATCCATCTAAGCCTCATAACACTCATCCCCACTTTCAGAACCGAGGGGTCTTCGTGTGATCTTCTCATCGGGCCGTACGTGCCTATTTAATAGTCCGAAATTCTTCACAATCTATGGGGACCCAAAGAAAGAGTGTTCTATCAGATTCTTGACACGAGGAAAAATCGCTTTGCTTTAGAAAGCGTTTTCTTGGTGGTCGTGACATTCGAACCCACGACCAACTACAACCCCCATGTCCTGCCGTCGACGCCATTTTTGAAGGCATTGATTAATAGTCCGTTGGGCTCGTACTGCTGTATACCTGGTATATATTAATAGTATAAACCGTGCCCGGTGCGGATCGGATAGTCTCTACATGGTAAAACATCTGCGCTAGGAACAAGACTAAGAAATACGCCTGGGGCCGGTTTGATGCTTACGGCGTGGTATATACCAGTATATGATGAGAACATTACAGACATTACAGACACTACTATTAATACTACTGTACCGGTATGATAGGCCGGTATACAGGTGGTACCGGTTGTGGTATACCACTCTGGGCGTAAATATAAGGACCGTTTATACATTAATATGAATACCAAGCGGTCCTTATATTCTCGTCCAGAGTGGTACTCTTCTGTACCAGTAGGCTGGTATACTCGTAGAGGTCTACAAGAAACTACAGCAGTAATACACTAACTGGTACGTGCGAATATGCGTACACGCTGGAAATATCTGTGGTAAAAAATAAGAACAAGAAAGCCGTCTGTCTCCGGTATGACGAATTCGACGCGAGTCGACGAGCGAAGAAAGTGCTGAAATCTTCTTGCGAGAAAAATGCAAGGCACGTCGTACAATACAGCAGTACAGGACACCTGATAACAAACAGGCTAGTAAGAAAGCCAGGCTGATATGTAGAGAAAAATAAGAAATTCGGGAGGCGTTATATTGAAATTAGTGTAGAAAGCACCCTCTCTTGAATAAGAAATCCAGCCTGGACCAGATTTCCTGTTTCTCATTATGTAGGTGTCCTGTACTGCACCGTAGTGGGGAGGGAGGAGAAGGGCCTACTTACTAGTAGTGACCCCAGATCTGAGTTACGACTAAAAGAGGGAGAGAGAACAGAAGGGCGAATATAATAAATGGGATGGAACAAAAAGATTGACGTTCACCCTGTTCACCCTCACCCTGTTCACCCTCGTATTATGAATGAATACGTACCCCTGACCCCTGATCATCGAACAGATCACCATTGACAGTACTGATCTACAGCTAGATAATCTAGATCATCTAGATCCCAACCTGCCCTTGGGAGAGCTTGTCCAGGATCTGCATAAGTACAGATCCTACTCAGGAAACATGTGATAGATCATGCAGATTATACGGCTCCCACCCAGCCGCATGAGCTAGGTCACACAGACCAGGAACCTACAGCATCTGCCCTCGGAAAGGTCTACGTACTGATTATAGATCAAGTGGGAAATATATATATGATCTGTCCGATGTTGCGGATGTTGTGTGCCCCTGATGGCAGGTGATATACTCGTAGTACCGCGATAGTTGCCTGTAAGTACTCGTGTCAACTGTCAACATACAGTACAGGACACCTAATAAGAAACAGGAAATCTGGTCCAGGCTGGATTTCTTATTTGAGAGAGGGTGCTTGCTACACTAATTTCAATATAACGCATCCTGAATTTCTTATTTTCCTCTAAATCTCAGCCTGGATTTCTTAGTAGCCTGTTACTTATTAGGTGTCCTGTACTACTACTGCTGTATCCTCCATTTATCATAAATCGGTTGATCAGTGCACGTGCACGTGCACACAACAACGAAGGGAGGGATCGTCAACTTAGAGGCCAGAGAAGTCTCTGCAGCCCGCTTTTCACTCGCCTATCGGCGACAAACAGCCTCAGGCCTTGTAGCCTTGGTGTGTGTATCAAGGGCAAGCATACCCAAAACCAAAGAGATGTTGTGAAATTAGGCCGGCCATCCATCCGCGTCTGTTTTTTTATAGAATCAAACTCCAGACGTATCATACGTCGTCGTATCATCTGTTGTTGTGCGTCACTCCTGTGTGGCACGAACGTGCCGTAAAGCGGACGAAAGCACGAGATCGCCGGGTGTGGTGGTAAACAGCAGCAGCAGTATATAGTACTCGCACACCATAGATGGTTCGATTGGAATCACGCACAGCACACACACCAGGACGCTGGATGTGTGATCGTATCAACGAAGCAACGCAGGTCTACGTACAGAACATACATGGACAAAGTACTGCTGCTACTGCTGCACTGCTGCACAACACCAACTGCGCTGAGCTTATATGGATTTGCGCTACCTTGTATATATAGGCGGGAGTACTTCCGGTGTATGGGAACGGAGAGAAGGTTGCGCGAGGTCGTTGGCGAGGCAGCACGCGAGCCGTGATAATCTACCAGCGCCTCGTAGTCTACGGGAGGTACCACGAGCAAAGAAAAAGAGAAGACAAACTCGACAAAAAACAACGAAAAAAATGTTGTCTGGTTGTCTATTTTGGTCCACAAACAAAAACACTCACTGTCAGCAGCAGCAGCCTCTCGTGGCGAGGAGAGCATGCAGACAAGGACCGTTGCGAACAAGCGGCGGAGCGGCATCATGGACATGTCCTTGCTGTGTTGTGGTAGTCGACGATTTAGAGGTTGGGAGCTTGGACGCCGCTCGCTGCCGCTGCTACCAGGTATGTTGAGATTGCAACCTGGGTGTAGAACCTGTGTCCTGTGTCCTGTGGGAAACTTCTAATAATTTCTTTCGTCACATCAAGTTCAGTATTTTACTGATTTTACTTGGACAACGATTCGGTATCATACGTACGTAGTACGTACGTGTGTGTGACACTATTTCTGAGATAAAATTATCCATGTCTCTTCTGCAGTAATAGTGTCCAGTCCCAAGCAGGTTTTGTATTGTACGTATCGATACTATAGCCGAGTCAAATATGTGCTCGCAGAACAGGGGGCCGGGGTTGCGTGTGCATGCCTGAAAAAAATCTGAAAAAAAAACTGGCCCTCGGTGTTTGTCAGCTCGTGTTTGTTCGGTTCAATTGGACGGAGAGGTGGGGCGTGCGATAATTCACCACCACACCGGGAGAAGGAAAAGCAACAGAAAACGCTGCCCACCACCACCACAATCTGACCACACCATGACCATGGACAGAAGACGTGCGCTACGACGTACTATCCTCGCATATTTTTCGCATACTCTGTAGTAGATCACCTATCTCACCGCAACACGATACGGGATCTTCCAAACAACGACAAGAATCAAACAAAAAAACGCCTACTCGGTAGAACTGTGAAAACTCCCCCTCCCTGCCCCCCTCGCAGTCACACAAAACGATTGAAAAAAAAAGTGTCTCCACTACACGAGTACTGCACCGCAAGAACAACTATCACCAACAACAGCTGCGAATACGCGCGGTGAGAGCAAGGATTCTGGTTGAGCGTCGTAGACAGCTGTGACCTTCGTCCCTAGCAAGCCCGTTTGCCGTCGGAATTTCCCTCGCGACCAGCCGTTCCTGCGGGGTGGCTGCGGTTGTCTGACACAAACTCTCGCGATATTTTCTTGTTTTCAGCAGCAGTACGCTCTTGGGAAACGTTACTTTTGAATACATACGTACTGATTGCCGTATGTATGATACGGAGGTCTTGGTTTGCTTCCTCGTCCTCTACGAGGACCGCTGTGGCCTATCAATCCTCTTCGGTGCTTAGAGCCACGCGTGAGGACATAAAACCCAACCGTTATGTATACATCGTGCGAGGGGCGAACAGTGGTCGTTGGGGGGGGATAGTTTTTCGAGAGTTCTTCGCAACACTGACTGAACATGTTCGACAACTATTGCGGTGTCATCGAAATTGCAGTTCGTCTAGAGTTAGTTGTCTCCTTTGGATAAAGGCACTGCTGCTGCTGCCGTCAAGTAAATAACTCAATCAAGCTTGGAAATTCGGAAATTAGTCCGAAGGGTTCGCGGTGTGTGTGTGTGCGTGTGTGTGTTTTTGTCTACGTTTATCCTTTTATTAATCCTACGTGTTTTTTTAGCGTGCAAAATATGTACGCGTATTACGGGGTAATAAGTAATAAGACCAAATGTTATTAATACTAAAATTAGGTAAATATTTACCACTCTGTACCGAAATATAAGAACCGTTTTCATTAAATATTAATGTATAAAGGGTGCTTATATTTCGGAACAGAGTGGTAGGGTTTTGTGTGTCCCGTAGGACCCCTATTTACTACCAGGTATGGGCTAACCCCTATAGGACTGGAGTCCCGTTTTGGGTACAAATTACTTATAATTAGAGTGGTTTGTNCACTAACTGGTACGTGCGAATATGCGTACACGCTGGAAATATCTGTGGTAAAAAATAAGAACAAGAAAGCCGTCTGTCTCCGGTATGACGAATTCGACGCGAGTCGACGAGCGAAGAAAGTGCTGAAATCTTCTCGCGAGAAAAATGCAAGGCACGTCGTACAATACAGCAGTACAGGACACCTGATAAGAAACAGGCTAGTAAGAAAGCCAGGCTGATATGTAGAGAAAAATAAGAAATTCGGGAGGCGTTATATTGAAATTAGTGTAGAAAGCACCCTCTCTTGAATAAGAAATCCAGCCTGGACCAGATTTCCTGTTTCTCATTATGTAGGTGTCCTGTACTGCACCGTAGTGGGGAGGGAGGAGAAGGGCCTACTTACTAGTAGTGACCCCAGATCTGAGTTACGACTAAAAGAGGGAGAGAGAACAGAAGGGCGAATATAATAAATGGGATGGAACAAAAAGATTGACGTTCACCCTGTTCACCCTCACCCTGTTCACCCTCGTATTATGAATGAATACGTACCCCTGACCCCTGATCATCGAACAGATCACCATTGACAGTACTGATCTACAGCTAGATAATCTAGATCATCTAGATCCCAACCTGCCCTTGGGAGAGCTTGTCCAGGATCTGCATAAGTACAGATCCTACTCAGGAAACATGTGATAGATCATGCAGATTATACGGCTCCCACCCAGCCGCATGAGCTAGGTCACACAGACCAGGAACCTACAGCATCTGCCCTCGGAAAGGTCTACGTACTGATTATAGATCAAGTGGGAAATATATATATGATCTGTCCGATGTTGCGGATGTTGTGTGCCCCTGATGGCAGGTGATATACTCGTAGTACCGCGATAGTTGCCTGTAAGTACTCGTGTCAACTGTCAACATACAGTACAGGACACCTAATAAGAAACAGGAAATCTGGTCCAGGCTGGATTTCTTATTTGAGAGAGGGTGCTTGCTACACTAATTTCAATATAACGCATCCTGAATTTCTTATTTTCCTCTAAATCTCAGCCTGGATTTCTTAGTAGCCTGTTACTTATTAGGTGTCCTGTACTATACTGCTGTATCCTCCATTTATCATAAATCGGTTGATCAGTGCACGTGCACGTGCACACAACAACGAAGGGAGGGATCGTCAACTTAGAGGCCAGAGAAGTCTCTGCAGCCCGCTTTTCACTCGCCTATCGGCGACAAACAGCCTCAGGCCTTGTAGCCTTGGTGTGTGTATCAAGGGCAAGCATACCCAAAACCAAAGAGATGTTGTGAAATTAGGCCGGCCATCCATCCGCGTCTGTTTTTTTATAGAATCAAACTCCAGACGTATCATACGTCGTCGTATCATCTGTTGTTGTGCGTCACTCCTGTGTGGCACGAACGTGCCGTAAAGCGGACGAAAGCACGAGATCGCCGGGTGTGGTGGTAAACAGCAGCAGCAGTATATAGTACTCGCACACCATAGATGGTTCGATTGGAATCACGCACAGCACACACACCAGGACGCTGGATGTGTGATCGTATCAACGAAGCAACGCAGGTCTACGTACAGAACATACATGGACAAAGTACTGCTGCTACTGCTGCACTGCTGCACAACACCAACTGCGCTGAGCTTATATGGATTTGCGCTACCTTGTATATATAGGCGGGAGTACTTCCGGTGTATGGGAACGGAGAGAAGGTTGCGCGAGGTCGTTGGCGAGGCAGCACGCGAGCCGTGATAATCTACCAGCGCCTCGTAGTCTACGGGAGGTACCACGAGCAAAGAAAAAGAGAAGACAAACTCGACAAAAAACAACGAAAAAAATGTTGTCTGGTTGTCTATTTTGGTCCACAAACAAAAACACTCACTGTCAGCAGCAGCAGCCTCTCGTGGCGAGGAGAGCATGCAGACAAGGACCGTTGCGAACAAGCGGCGGAGCGGCATCATGGACATGTCCTTGCTGTGTTGTGGTAGTCGACGATTTAGAGGTTGGGAGCTTGGACGCCGCTCGCTGCCGCTGCTACCAGGTATGTTGAGATTGCAACCTGGGTGTAGAACCTGTGTCCTGTGTCCTGTGGGAAACTTCTAATAATTTCTTTCGTCACATCAAGTTCAGTATTTTACTGATTTTACTTGGACAACGATTCGGTATCATACGTACGTAGTACGTACGTGTGTGTGACACTATTTCTGAGATAAAATTATCCATGTCTCTTCTGCAGTAATAGTGTCCAGTCCCAAGCAGGTTTTGTATTGTACGTATCGATACTATAGCCGAGTCAAATATGTGCTCGCAGAACAGGGGGCCGGGGTTGCGTGTGCATGCCTGAAAAAAATCTGAAAAAAAAACTGGCCCTCGGTGTTTGTCAGCTCGTGTTTGTTCGGTTCAATTGGACGGAGAGGTGGGGCGTGCGATAATTCACCACCACACCGGGAGAAGGAAAAGCAACAGAAAACGCTGCCCACCACCACCACAATCTGACCACACCATGACCATGGACAGAAGACGTGCGCTACGACGTACTATCCTCGCATATTTTTCGCATACTCTGTAGTAGATCACCTATCTCACCGCAACACGATACGGGATCTTCCAAACAACGACAAGAATCAAACAAAAAACGCCTACTCGGTAGAACTGTGAAAACTCCCCCTCCCTGCCCCCCTCGCAGTCACACAAAACGATTGAAAAAAAAAGTGTCTCCACTACACGAGTACTGCACCGCAAGAACAACTATCACCAACAACAGCTGCGAATACGCGCGGTGAGAGCAAGGATTCTGGTTGAGCGTCGTAGACAGCTGTGACCTTCGTCCCTAGCAAGCCCGTTTGCCGTCGGAATTTCCCTCGCGACCAGCCGTTCCTGCGGGGTGGCTGCGGTTGTCTGACACAAACTCTCGCGATATTTTCTTGTTTTCAGCAGCAGTACGCTCTTGGGAAACGTTACTTTTGAATACATACGTACTGATTGCCGTATGTATGATACGGAGGTCTTGGTTTGCTTCCTCGTCCTCTACGAGGACCGCTGTGGCCTATCAATCCTCTTCGGTGCTTAGAGCCACGCGTGAGGACATAAAACCCAACCGTTATGTATACATCGTGCGAGGGGCGAACAGTGGTCGTTGGGGGGGGATAGTTTTTCGAGAGTTCTTCGCAACACTGACTGAACATGTTCGACAACTATTGCGGTGTCATCGAAATTGCAGTTCGTCTAGAGTTAGTTGTCTCCTTTGGATAAAGGCACTGCTGCTGCTGCCGTCAAGTACCCCTCGACCCCCCCCCCCCCCCCTCCCCGGCCAAGCGCACGCAAAACCGGAGAGTGTGCTGGAATAGATCCAGCAGCAGGTGGGCCTGAGCTCGATTGAACTCTCGGCCTGGAAGCCGCCGCCGGCAAAACGTGAAGAAAAATCGCCAAAAAAAACATACACACACAGCAACAACAGCAGCAGCAGCAACGAACAAGTAGTCACGAAATCTTGAAATCTTGCACGTACGAGTATGATAGCGAGGGGTCTGTGTTTCCTATACTACAAACAAGTAGTAAATGAAGAAAATGTCACCATGTGTGTGTCAGAAAAAAAATGTCAAGAACAAAAATTGAAAAAACATTGAAATAAAAATGTTGCGTAATGAATAGTATTTCTTGAGCCCCTCAACGACAATGCCCCCCCCCCCCACTCCCTCTCCCCCCGCCCGCTGTTCGACGATTGCCGACAGACGAATTAATAGCAACATCTCGACAACACATCACCGCTACCAGCGCAAAGCACAGACACGCACACCGCAGCAACAATGGTGCCGCGAGGCCTCAGCAAGGGGGGGAGTGGTTCCTCTCCCCCTCCCCCTCTCCCCTCCCCAACAGCAACAGCAGCAGCAGCAGCAGCAGCAGCAGGAACAACAGCAGGAACAGCAGCAGGGGGGGGGGCGCGGGGGCATGCAACCAAGGTTCTTTTTCCCCTATCGAACGCTTTGCTGTGCGCTGGCTTCGCCCTTACTGCACTGACATACTCAGCCAATGCTGAAAATGCGGCCCATCACCACCACCAGCAGCACCACCAGAGCCGCCAATGGGGGCGGCTCGGGCGACCACCACTTGTAGCCTGGTCGACCGTTGGGGCTGTGGCAAAGAGGCGAGGGGGGGGATACGCCGATAGTGGTGGTGGTGGTGGAGGCAGTGGGTATTTGCTTCGTGGGAGCTGGGGGGGCAACCGCGCGAGACCACATCCCCGGCCTGCGGGCGACGACCCCAGGGTGAGAGAGCAGTACCAGTAGATGAGATGATGCTGATCCTGCTGAGCTGCTGTGTACTTATTAATAGTGGTAACTGGGAATTGAACATAGGATACCTCATACGTAGTGCCTGTAGAAGCTCTCGCGCTCTCGCTTACAGCAGAATTAATTGTTTAATTAATAGGCAACTCGAGCTGTGGTAACAGGTACTACATGTAAATGTGGCATGGATATCACGAGTAGTTTTTATACCTGGTTCTCATACATAGATGTTTTGTAACGGTCAACTGCCATAACAGAATTAACCTGTTTTTGGTTTTTGGGAGATTTTAGGAGTTTCTTGCCGCGGGCGCGCGGACCTCCCTCCGGCTCCAGGTTTTCGATTACAGCAGTTGTAAATATCAGAGGACCTTCGGCTTCACAGAGCTAAAGAGGTATACAAGTGGCGTGTGATTTACGGGGACTCTGACAGCGACTTTTTACGGTGGAGGTTGGTGTAAAAGAGTGGGAGAGGAGTGGTTCAGGTACATGGTTGGACAAATAACGCATGCCCTTTTAAGGCACGCCCTATTAAGACATGCCCTTTTAAGTAACGTAAGGTATGCCCTAGTAAGGCACGCCCTATTAAGGTATATGCCCTTTTAAGTAAGGTATGCCCTTTTAAGGCACGCCCTATTAAGGCGTGCCCTTTAAGTAGTGGATGCCCTAGTAAGGCATGCCCTATTAAGGCATGTCCTATTTAGGCATGCCCTATCAAGGGTCCTATTAAGGCATGCCCTATTAAGGCACGCCCTATCAAGACATGCCCTTTTAAGGCATGTCCTATTAAGTCAGGCCATGCCCTTTTAAGGCATGGCTTATTAGGCATGCCCTTTTAAAGCATGCCCTATTAATGTATGCTCTATTAAGCTACCAGGTATGCCCTTTTAAGGCATGCCCTGTACTTCAGGCGGCCGTGTACACCTCGGACAGGTAACTTATTCCCGCTTGATGATCTGTAAGCAGTAGACCTTTCAGGGAAGATGATCTGTATGATCTGTATGATCTAGCTCATGCTACCGGCTGGGGGCCGTATAGTCTGCATGATCCAGCACACGTTTCCTGGGTTTGGATCTGTACTATGCAGGTCCAGCACAACCTCTCACAACGGCAGGTGATAGATCATGATATATCTGTAGATTATCTAGATCATGACCTGTCCTTATCCACCCTCGTCGCCCTGCCATACCCCCCTTTAACCCATTGCAGCGCCCGTCCCCCTCCCCCTTACCCCCTTCCGTTCCTCTGCCCTATCCTCTTCCCTTCCCCTCCCCTTCTATCTCCCGTCCCCTCCCCTCTCCCCCTCCCCCTCCCCTCCCCTCCCCCCCCACGGTGCGCTCCTCCCCTTCCCCTCCTTCCCCGCACTTGCTTTGCCCTCCTCCCCTTCCTTTCCTCCCTCTCCTTCCTTTGTTGTCTCTCCCCTTCCTTGCCCTCCCTTTCTCTCTTCTTTCTTTCCTCTCCCTCCCCTCCTCGCTTTCCGTCCCTCCTTTTTCTCTCCTTCTCCTTCTTTCCTTCCCTTCCTTCCCTTCTCTCTCCTTTCCCTCCCTCCCCTCCCTTCCCTTTCCCTCCCTCCCCTCCTTCCCTCCCATTTTTTTTCGATACGTGCCGCTACATTCCGCAAAATTCAAAACAACGTTACAGCAGCATACCAAGTCGTGAAAAAAACAGCAACACAAGTGTCCCTCCACTCCTCCTGGTATCTTTCCAAGCCAACCGGAATACCAGAGAAAAAAACAAAGGGGGGGGGGGGAATACAAAATAGGACGAAAATGGTTGTACATATACTTCTATACCATCATTCGTTCACGTGAAATATTGGTCAAGGACGAAAGCCCGTCCCCAGCCACCCGCACTAAAAAACGCCTCGAAATGATACAGGGTTCAGCGGGATGACCCTCTCTTAAGCCGAACAGCGCATGGATTTACTTTCAGTAAAAAATATGTCTGCACAAAAATATTTCAAGCCGCCCCCCCCGTGAGCGACACATCCATAATATCTTACCACCACCGTACTATATTCAAGTGCAGCATCCAATGCGCTCTTCGTGGGACGAATTTTCACTTTGCGAGGCTTAAGAAACGGGAAGAGTAATCGAAACCATGAAAGCATGGTATGAGCATAAAGAAATCACGTTGCCTCGTTGGCATCCTGTCAATGGATGTAACCCCCCCTCCTCCCCCCCCTTCCCTCCTCCCCTGTTTTGTTCTCCATCTCCCCCCTACACCCCCGCCATCTCGCTTATTATGTATTTCTCCCGCTCCTCTCCCTCCCTCCTTCCCTCTTTCACTGACCGGTGCTGCCTCGTCCTCCCTGCAGCTCTCCTATCAGCTTTTTTTCTACTAGTTTGGCCCCGAACGGGCCTTCACAACCACAAAAAAAAAAAAAAACTCGTTGAAGAGGAGTGATGATAGGCAAAGTTGCAGTGCTTCCATTTCGTGCGTGCAAGCCTTCGTCCGTTCGTTGCTTTGTTTTTTCGACATTTTTTTTCGATACGTGCCGCTACATTCCGCAAAATTCAAAACAACGTTACAGCAGCATACCAAGTCGTGAAAAAAACAGCAACACAAGTGTCCCTCCACTCCTCCTGGTATCTTTCCAAGCCAACCGGAATACCAGAGAAAAAAACAAAGGGGGGGGGGGGAATACAAAATAGGACGAAAATGGTTGTACATATACTTCTATACCATCATTCGTTCACGTGAAATATTGGTCAAGGACGAAAGCCCGTCCCCAGCCACCCGCACTAAAAAACGCCTCGAAATGATACAGGGTTCAGCGGGATGACCCTCTCTTAAGCCGAACAGCGCATGGATTTACTTTCAGTAAAAAATATGTCTGCACAAAAATATTTCAAGCCGCCCCCCCCGTGAGCGACACATCCATAATATCTTACCACCACCGTACTATATTCAAGTGCAGCATCCAATGCGCTCTTCGTGGGACGAATTTTCACTTTGCGAGGCTTAAGAAACGGGAAGAGTAATCGAAACCATGAAAGCATGGTATGAGCATAAAGAAATCACGTTGCCTCGTTGGCATCCTGTCAATGGATGTAACCCCCCCTCCTCCCCCCCCTTCCCTCCTCCCCTGTTTTGTTCTCCATCTCCCCCCTACACCCCCGCCATCTCGCTTATTATGTATTTCTCCCGCTCCTCTCCCTCCCTCCTTCCCTCTTTCACTGACCGGTGCTGCCTCGTCCTCCCTGCAGCTCTCCTATCAGCTTTTTTTCTACTAGTTTGGCCCCGAACGGGCCTTCACAACCACAAAAAAAAAAAAATATGACCCACCGGTCCAACAATTCAAAACATTGCCACTCTTTCTTTTTATAATTTTGGGGGGGGGGGAAGTCTCGGCTGTTCGCACTCGGCAGAGCACATACTACACCAAACCATCACCACCATCATCAATCACCACCACCAAATACCTTTTTCTCCTATCACCACCACCACCACCACCATCACCATCACCACTATCATCACGATTGTCTACTTCGAGCCAGTCAACCACCTTTAAAAATACTGGGCGCGTGCTCCAAGGCGGAGAAATAACCACATACTGCTGTTAGTTGTCGTAGTTGTCGTATTTATGGCGACAAAAGAAGAAAAAATGGACCAGTCAGCACAAACGGACGTCCACGAATTCCCTCTCACCCTGCTGAACCACCACCGAACTTTATGAACCGGTGTTTGGGAGTCGACACACACCAAACCGGTACACTGCAATCACAAGGCAGCCACAGCAACATCAACTATGGCACCGTAATACCTCTCTAACCTCTCCTCTCGCCCCATCCAAACATCACGAGGACGCGCACCCGGGAAGGAGAGGATTACAGCGATCACACCCCGTTGTTGGTGTGATTTAGTCTTCGCAGCAAAATGCAAACGACATTCCAGGTGCGCTCGCCCCCCCCCCCCCCCCCATGCCCGCCTCCTCCCAACAATAGAAAGACAAAGTATCCCCCCTCATTTTTCCGCTTTGACCAATAGAAGAACAAAAAAACTCCCCTTGTACTATATTACCTATGAACCATCCCCTCTTTCAATCATGCCAACGATTCAATACCTCTCCACAAACCCCAGACTTCCTTCGTTCAATCTTCCACTCGTCGGACCACATCACAGCAAATGAAAAAGAAAAGAGAAGGAGGGAAACAATATAGAAACACTAGAGACACGATAAAAAAGAGCAAAAAGAAACAAACCTCCGAAGCACCTCAAAACACCACAAAAAATAAAAACTTATCGCCCAAAATAAAAACTAACCTCCCCAAACACGACAAACAAAAAACTCGAGGAGATACAGGAAAGACCCTCTTGAGGTGCTGACTGCTCTATCTGCTCTCACCCCCTCCCCTCTACTACAATCTCCAACGCGCTTGCATGTCACCGCATGGATGGATGGAACCAGGCACAGAACGCGTGTCTCTCCAGAAGTTAGACTAACCAGGAGTAATCTCTCGCACCTGGCGTAGAGCTTAGGAGAAAACATTTTTTCTGATTGGTGGAAAACCCCTGGTCGCTGATTGGTGGAAATACCCCCGGTCGCTGATTGGTGGAAAGTACCTGGTCAGCGATGCCGTCATCCTGGGCACCACGCCACTTATATCCAAAATATTCAACTTCTTGCTACAAATACTGTACCCATAGACTGCTCTACTGGAGGCATGGAAAACGATCAGACTTGAAAATAATGCCCCCCCCCCGAGCCTCCCCTAGCCTCCGGTCTTCTTGGTAAAAAAACAAGTAAAACAACTAGAGAAACATTTAAAGCGTGCTAGCGAGGAAGAAAAAGGCAAGAGGAGTCGATGTTGCCCAAACGATGGCATGTATATATATCGGGTATGTTACTGTGAGCAAGATAAATAAACAGAAAGTAAAAACGGAAATTTGAAAAACTGGAACCTAAAATTGGAGGGAGAAAAAAAGATTGAAACTGTTTTATTCCTATTTATTTTTCTTATTTTCTACTAAAGACATTCATTCTTTTTTCGCGATCCCCCGCGCCAGTTTTCAATGTTGGCTGTGGTTCGCGGCATTCCCTCGAGTCGTAATAATACCGGAGCATGGAAGCAAAGTACCCCGTAGTCAAAAGGCCCGAAGAGCCACTGCCTCTGAACACTTTCTTGGCGCGATGTCGCGGTCTTGAAAACAGGCCTACTATTATAAATGGAGACACAAGCCTGCCGTCCGCAACGAGCAGCGAGCGCCCGAGAAAAACCAAGAAAGAAAAACAAAAATCCGTAAAAAAAGGCGAAAAACAACCCCCCCCCCCCCCCCCGCCGAAACTAGTAGTCGTACGTACTTCGAAGTATACTGGTATAGAACAGCAGAAGAAAAACTCGTTGATTCCTCCCGGACCGTGGATGATGGATGGTGCGGCGGGGCTACATCGGAGCCGCGGCGGCAACGACTACCAGCAACGGCAACGATGATGACAACGACACCAATGACAACAACAACAGTCGTAGAAAAGAAAAGATAGCCTTTTCCCACCCATCTTCCAGTGGCCACGGTCCGGTGCATTCGTTTTCGTTCGAGAGGGGGGGCTCCGTCCGGCGCGTATGTATGTAAAATACTGCTTACTGCAGCACCTCTGTTTTTTTTTGTTTTCCTCTTAAGTAACATGAAAACACCACCTACCTACCATGACAAATCGTGACTCACATGCCTCTCTCTCCCTCTCCCTCTCCCTCTGTGTTCTTCTGTGTCCCCCTGCCTTCTTGTCCTCTATCTCTCTTCCTCTCTTATAGGCGAGGCGGCATCTCCGATGTCTTATTATGATGGTTATGACCCATCTCCCCTGATTTCGCGCCCGCCGTGTGCCGCCCAAACAAAAGTTACCGCCACTTGAGAAGCGCTCGTGAATCCACGCACACGTACACCCAACGCATCCACTCTCACCCCCCACTCCCACTCCCAGTACCATCCCCACCCATTCCCGCACGATGACGACAGCGAAATATTTTTATGAACGCTCTCACAGTCGATGCACCTGGAGGGCCAGGCTGCGCGGCGAGCATCGCGAAGTAAGCACGGAATGAAGCTGCGAAAACAAAAACACAAATAACACATCATTCATTAAATACCGTGCGTCGCTCGCTCGTCGATACAAGCACCCCCCCCCTCCCCCGCTTCAGCCACTCCAACTCCTTCCCCACCCCACTCCGACCACTCCCCCGCCACACCCACCCCACTCCGCTCCGGTACCACTTCCCCACTCCCATCGCCTCCGCAGCACGTCGCTCAGCCTCCCCCGGCGGGGGGAGCGGGCAAGAGTCTGTCACCGTTGCCCTCGACAAAAAAAAAACGCAGAGACTCTTCTCTCCTCGTAACCGCCTTCGACAAAAAAAACAACAAACGGATCTCCTATTACCTACAGACCCGGGCCCCGCTCCGGACAGAGAAAGGGACAAAAACAAGCACGAGCACACACACGAACACAAACCTGTTTGACACGAGCCTCACCCCCCCTCTCCTCCTCATCCTCTTCCTTCTCCTCCTCCTGCCGCTTCCGCACCTCGTCTGTCCACCGACCAGCGGGAGCCTTCTTCAATCATGCGGCGTCCTTTTCTCCAAGGCTCTCTCTCGCGCGTGCTCGCGTGACCCCACCCGCAGTCTAGGCGCTACTGCACAGAGGCCAAAACGCTCAGCGCCTCTTCCCGCCTTTCTCGTACATAAACACGCCTTTTTCGCGCAAAAACACGCTTTTTCAGTACAAACACCCGTTTTTCTTGTACAAAAACAAGAATTTCCCGTACAAAAAAACACCTGCTTGGAAAGAAACCCGCCTAACGCCTGAACACCTGCTTGCCTCGTGCGAAACCCGATTTATCTGTAAGAACACCCGCCTTCCTCGTACGAACGCGCGCCCGCCCCGCTCTGTACGAGCACCCGCAGTCTCCGTACAAAAACTCGCCTTCTCAATACAAAAACAGGCCTTCTTCGCACGAAACCCCGCCGTTTTCGCCCGAACACCCGCCCATCACGTACAAAAGCCCGAATTTCCTGCACGAACACCCGCCTTCCCTGTACGAACATCTGCAATCTCCGTACAAAAACCCGCCTTCTTCGTACAAAATTCCCCCTTCTTCGCGCGAGAACCCGCATTTTTCGCCCGAACACCCGCCTCTCTTGTACGAAAACCTAACTTGGCCTGTACGGACACCCGCCTTCCTCGTACGAACACCCACCATCTCCGTAAAAAAAAAACGCCTTCTTCAAACGAAGACCCCGCCCCTCTCGTACGAAAACCCTACTTCCCTGTACGAACACCCGCCTTCCCTGAACGAACACCCGCTTTCCTTGCACGAACACCCGCAATCTAAGTACAAAACCCCGCAATATTCGTACCAGAACCCGACTTCTCCGTAAAAACAAACGCCTTCTCCGTACAAAAAAACACCTTCGTACCAAAAACCACCTTTCTAGCACGAACGCCCGTCCCCCTCGTACGGAAACCCGCCTTCCTTGTACGAACACCTTCCATCCCCGTACAAGACCCTGTCTGGCTCGTACGAACACCCCATTCCCTTGTACAAAAAGCGACAAAACGCCTTCCTCGTCCGAAACCCCGCCTGCTTCGTACAAGAACCCGCTTTCCTCGCACGGACACCCGCCTTCCTTGTATGTGCAAACACCTTCCTGGTGCGGACACCAACAACGTTCGCACACAAACACGCCCTGCACGTATGAAACCGAAAACACGCCCTTTTCGCACCAAACCCCGCCAGGCTCGTACGAACACCAGCCTCCCTCCACAGAGGACGTGCCGCCCGTCCACAGCAGGCGCGCGCGCAAGCCTTCTTAGCCGCACGAATAACTCTTCCACGGCGCCCACGGCCCACGATGTAAGGTGCGGCAGCCGTCGGCCCCCCCCGCCCCTCCTCCCCTTCCTTTTCCGGCCTAGATCTAGGACTAGACCTAGGTGTCGACCTCGTCGTCGCCCTCGGCCCTGGCCTTGATATCGCCGCCGGCACCGCCACCGTCTTCTTCTCCTCGAAGCGAAGTCTGCCATCGATGGGGCTGCGCTAGGCTGGAACAACGGTGGCTGCCCCACCTGCAAGCGACAGCGCAAAGACGAGCCCCCCTCCCGCTCCCCCTCCCTCACCTCCCTCCCACCCCCGCCGTCGTTGTCGTAGTCCTCGAGTTTCCCTAAAAGGAACACCGGGCGCGTACGGTTACGCGTGCGCGTACACGGCGTGCCCTGCGCGCGGCTCCGCGTGGCGCGAGCGCGAAATCGCTGTCACTCCACCGACACGAGCACACTGCCCGACCCCCCCGGCCCCCCTACTCCCCCCACCTCCACTGCCTCCACTGGCACCCCCGCTTCCACCGCCACCGCTGCCACCGCCGCCGCCGCGGCCGCCGCCGCTACCACCCCCTGTCCCGGAGCGCCCTCAGCCTCCCCGCTTTCCTCCTCGCCCTCATCGTCTGCGGTTCCTTCTTCGACCCCCCCGAGCCTCCGCACCGGCCTGCAAGGCCCGCCCTTGCCGCGCCCCCCCAGGTTGCGCCCCCTTCCCGTGCCCCCGCCCCTCTTGTACACGATCACCCCATCCCCCGCCGCTTCACCTATCACTCCCCTCTGCCCGACGCCCCCGGCGTGATTGAGGTCAGCGCCACTGCTACCGCAGCCGCTACCGCCGCCGCCGCCACCGCCGCCACCACTACCGCCACCCTTAGCGTCTTTGCTGCTTCCACCGCCGCCCATTCCTTTGGAGGTGGAGGGGTCCTCTCGCGAGGTAGGGTCCAGCCGCCGCTCTGCGCTTAGCAGGCGGCCGCGTTCCGCGGCGATGTCTGGGCGGTCGAGAAGACTGTGCAGGGACTTGGCACTCGTCACCATGGGGGAGGAAGGCTCCACGCTCTGCATCAGCTCCGCGTGCAGCTGGTTGATGATCTGGGTTCATTTTTAGCCAAGTAATAGGCAGCACGCGGGGGATGTCGAACATTTTAACAATTGCGCTCTCGCGTTTGGGGACAAAATACTGAACAATATAATGGACTCAGTTACAAAGTACCTATTACTAGAAAAGGTAATACACATCGTGGCAATGGAGGGGAGGGGGGGGGGGTAGCGAGTTGGGCGGAAATGAGGAGGCGGTGACGAAAACGCCGACTGTAACCCCAGGGTGTGGAATCATCTCTATAGATTTTTGTTTCCTCACGTATGATATGAATAACCATTTTTCATTCTACGTATATACAAAAAAAAGTACAAGCGTCGAGCGCAGCAGTACTTCAGTGCTTAGCAGTACAGCAACAGTAGTACTATAAGTACGGCAGAACGCACACGCAAAAACACATCGCGGTTTCTCTCCCACCCCACCCGAACGAATCGCTGCCAGCTTGCAGCTGCCGCAGCGTACGAGTACCTACCAGTGCCGCAACTGATTCGCTTAAATTAGGCCATTTGTGGAGGACAGGTTTTGGGGAAAGTTCGTAGAATCGTCGTTGCACATGTACCCATGGAAGATACACCAGAAGCGTTATCACATCTGAGTATCTTTCCGAGAACCGGAGAACTCGGCTTGATAACCGAGCCTCCTTGAAGTCGAGACGGGCCTTTTTTGCCCGCCCGAACCTCACTCGATCTATCTCTTCTCCACGCTGCTAACCCAAACGTGGAGGGCTCTCTCCTTGCCCTAGATATAAGAAAGGAAAAGTGCAGCCCTCGGTAGCGGGTCAAAGCTACCACATCACTTGGGACTTTTGGGACTCTATGACAGTAGGGGTTTCCATAGTAGGCGCGGTTTTTGCGTGCAGCAGTTGTTTTGTGGATGAAGCCTCTCTCGCTCAAGAGTCTCACCTCGCCTCCCCTCTCCCCCTACACATATCATACTTCTAGTTGCAATGTTGAATATTTTTGCTTTCAGTTATGAAACAAGCATGTAACGACAGCTCCCGAGGTACAGTCAGCTAACTGAATTGTAATAACTAAATGTTGTACGTGTGCTTTTACTTGAGAAGACGAGGCATAAAGACAGCAGCCGAGTTAAAATCAACTAAGCGAAGGGTCAAGGGTATGTTGTTGTTGTTGTTGTTGTTGCTGTTGTTGTATTTGTTGTACGTAACAATGGTAATTTTATTTACTTAACCTCCATGATTGCTCGCGCTTGAAAAACATGCTTTCGAAACTGAGAAACCCAACGTTGCGTCGAGTAGAACGAAGGAGCTACGTACGGTAGTCGTAGTAGTGTTGTAGTAACAGTAGTAGTAGTAGTTGTAGTTGTTGTTGTAGTAGCTGTAGTAGTAGTGGTAGTAGTAGTACCAGCAGTAGCAGCAGCAGCAGCAGCAGGAGGAGCAGGATGAGCAGAAGCAGGAGCAGGGGTAGTAGCAGTAGCAGCAGCAGGAGCAGTAGCAGTAGCAGCAGGAGCAGGAGCAGGAGCAGGAGCAGGAGCAGTAGCAATAGCAGTAGTAGCAGTAGCAATAGCAGTAGCAGGAGCGGTAGCAGGAGCAGGAGCAAGAGCAGGAGCAGGAGCAGTAGTAGTAGCAGTAGCAATAGCAGTAGCAATAGCAGTAGCAATAGCAATAGCAATAGCAATAGCAGTAGCAGGACCAGTAACATTACTACTGTAGTACTATTAATAGTGGCCTCTAGAGCCAGTGTTCAATTACCATCTGTCTCACGCCCACCGTGCGTAGATCCCCGCCATGTGTTTTCACCTCGGTCTTAAATCATGGCCGTCGAGTACCGGCGCCGGAATGGTTGATCTACTCTGCTGATTGGTATAACTACTCTTCGGGTCGGTGGGGGTGGAAGACACGAGACAGGGTGACTCACCCCCGAGGAACAGTCGCGGATCACCTTCTTCGAGATCCGATGTTACGGTAGTTGCACGCATCATTCTTACATCCGATAGCATAGCTTTTGCAAGTTCGTTTGATGGTTTTCCTTGAGGCTGTGAGGCGGTGGGCTCCCTCCCGCACTCGGGGCTTAATCTGGGGGGCATCCCCTCCCCAGAAAGGGGATGAAGATAAGCAAAAACAATGATGGAAACAATATACAATGAGCACCCTAAATCTTGGAGGTGTCTATGTTAAGAGTCGAAACGGTGCTCCGTCTCGAAAGGGATGAATGGTCAATGGTCAAACGACCTTAGGCAAGCAACAACTGAGCACGCCCCCCCCCTCCGTTTCCCCTGCAAGCAATGCCTCCCTCTGTCCTTCCTCCCTTACCCCTCACCCCCCTCCCTTCCCGCTCCTTCCTCCCTCCCCCCCCCGCTTGTTTGCTCCCTCTGTCCTCCGCCCGCCCCCCTCCCCTTGTTTCCTCCCTCCCCTCCTCCCTTCCCCCGTTCCTGCCCCTCATCGTCTTTACCACCCCCCCCCTCCGGCCTTCTTGTATGTTTCATGCCTTGCTTTGCCCTTTCGGGCACCCGGTTTCTGAAACTCGGAAGGTCACCACCAACCTGGGTGCCAGCGCGCTTGCGAGCGGAGACCGGATGAAAGCCGACCGGGTAAGAAATCGAGGCGACAGATGGGACAGATCATCAACATCCCCAGTTTATGATATGTTATATAGATATTTCAGTGGCACGTATGTTCCCGGTGTGTACGCATCTATCTGTAGATGATCTATCTGTGTATTGTTGTAAAGGGGCCAGCGAAGGGGAGGAGGGACAGGGTGAGTTTAAACTTACATTTCTATCATCCCGCCGGAGGAATAAAAAAATAAAAAATAAACGCATGCCAATTGTCGTCCGTGATGAACCCTAACTCTACGTCTGTCTGTGTGCTGTTACCGCTGCCGACGAACATATGAACCACGGCAGGCAACCCGCACCGGCATGTTTGTGGCTGTTGGAGCGGGCCTCGGGGTTTCCTACACCCTGCTGAAGCATGGGAAGGCGTTGCTGCAGCTCTTCCTCAGCGGTAACGGGTCGGGTGAGTGGGCAGTGTACTTGTACTTCGTATTCCTTTGTTAGTATGGTCCCATGTGTTGGTGTTTTTTGTTGCCTGCGGGTTATGTATTCGCCATGCTGCTGGGTGTAGTGCTCTGTTTGTGAGTATGAATTGTCTACAGCTTCTAGTTGTGTTAATAGCATCACGAGTACGTACGTACGTCTTTTAGTTCCTTCAATACAGTAGTGGTCCCTCT
Organism: Saccharina japonica; assembly: GCA_008828725.1. Taxonomy (NCBI): domain Eukaryota; class Phaeophyceae; order Laminariales; family Laminariaceae; genus Saccharina; species Saccharina japonica. Next base: position 137,963 of record MEHQ01000296.1, read on the forward strand.
ATAGTGCCGGTTGGTAGAGTAGTGGTCCCTCTATGGTGCTGGTTGAGTAGTGCCGGCTGCCCGCTACGATAGTGCCGGTAAAATCGCTTGGCACCGACGGGATGAACCAGTCTTCGGAGTAGTGCTTGTTGGCGCATACCGAGTCTAACCGGGACACAGGGGAAATTGGTGACTGCTATGGATATATTAGCGCGTTTTGAGGTATTTTTGGGTGAACCAGATAATACGCCGATGGGGTCCAAGGGAACTTGGTGACTGGACATTTTGGAGTAACCGTTTCTTCCCCCCCTTCCTCTCCCCCCCCCCCCCCCCCCCCCCCCCCCCCCCCCTCCCCCCCCCCCTTCCCCCCCCCCGTCTTGCCTCCCTTTTTCGACACCGTGCTCGGTCTCACGTCCAGTGTCATCGTCGGTACTCCCCCACTCTTGCGCCTACGTGTACATCCGAGCCCTGGGGTTCGTGGCAGTGACCGTGTCGATGGTCCTGCAGGCGACCTATCTCGCTAGAAAAGACGTGGCCACTCCGATCAAGGTATGTCTATACGTGCTTCTCCTTCTTTTTCTTGCGGCCGAAAAGCGCATGGCAAATCTCTGTCCCCATCCTTATGGGCAAGAATTCAATGAAAATCCTTGCCCCTTCAGACGCGCGTTCACGATGACCTCTCGATCTTCGTCCGGCTATCATAGCTTTCCCATACGACTAATGTACTGTGGTTCTGCTTAGGGGGGTAGACAGCGATACATCAACGCCTAGTACTCAACGTCGAACCCCGGCAATCTCTCGTCCGGTTAGCTCGTGGGAGGCTGGCTCTTGACTCCCTAAACCATTTAAATCAAATTTCTTCAGCTTGGGACAGTGAACATCTCACCCCACTCATGGAGCTTCGGTCCGATTGAATTGAGCCCACGCCACTGCAATGTGTGTAGTGGAGGGGGAAAGGGCGTGCCAATTGTAACTTGCCTTGGTCTTTTGACCATTGGCCACGCGTGCCTTTCAAGACGGAGCACTTGTTCCAACTCTGAATAATAATAATAATAATAGACACACGCTAACTTTTTGGGCGCTCACTACCTTCTCTTTTTTTTTACCATGTACTACGTTAAAGACTGTTTTTGCCTATGCACCTTTTTCCCCTTTTCCTGTTTTTCTTTTTGTGGCCACCGTATATATCCTACGATAGGGCATACTTGAATTGTCATGCATTGCCGTATTCGTATGACTATAGACTCTCGGGACGGGGCACGCATATAGCGAATGGCACCAAGCGCGCGGGGTTATCCCCCATCTCCTTCTCCTCCTCCTCCTCCTCCTCCTCCTCCTTTTTATGTTTATTTTCTTCATACCGGAATTGGGGTTGAAATGAAAAACGGGAGTCTCGCCTCGCAGACTAGGACGGAACAGGTGGAATCGAGACGGCCTACTCCTGTATAGGCCCTGCTTATGCGCGAGCGACGATATTAAAGTTACACCCCTCGTATATACAGGCGATCGATTCCCGCTTCATAATCCCGTATAAGCAGTAGACCTTTCAAGGCAGATAGTTTCCCGATCTTGTATTATCTAGCTCATGCTGCCGGGTGGGACTTGTGTAATTTATCTGCGTGATTTAGCACATGTTTCCTGGGTTGGATCTGTAATACTATGCAGATCCTGCACAAGCTCTCACAACTGTAGGTGAGGAACCAGATTATCTAGATCATGATCTATCTGTAGATGATCTGAATCATGACATATATGTTGATGATCTTGATCATGATCTATATGTCGATGATCTAAATCACGATCTATATGTAGATGATCTAGGTCATGATCTATCATATCATGATCTATCTGTAGATGATCTAGATCATGATCCATCTGTAGATGGTCTAGATCATGATCTATCTGTAGATTATCTAGATCATGATATCTGTAGATGATCTGTCGGAGGTGTGCAGTTGTTTTCACCACTCATATTTACGCCGCGCCCACCTCTTCCTCCTTCCCTCCCTCGCTCCCCTATCTCCCTGCGCCTGCGCCCATTCACCAGTCTGTGGCCGGAGCGTCTGTGGTTAATCTTGTACTCGACTGCATCGCGGTGTTCGTATTCGGCATGGGCATCAAGGGGGCCGCGCTCTCCACCACCATTGCGCAGTGGGCCGGACTGCTGTACCTCGTGCACCAGGTATCGTTTCGTCGCCCGCCGCCGGTATCGTTTTTTGTTCTGTCCTGTTTTTTTTCGCAGTCAATGGATGCACCCTCTGGTACTACAGTATGTGCCCTTGGGCTGTATTCCCAACACGACTACGGCCATGCACGACATGGGTACACCGCGCGAGCAAGACAATCTAAGGCTTTTTTTGCTCAGAATGTGTTTTTTTGTTCTTGCTGGCGGGCCCCGTACTGTATACCTGCTGCGTCAACTTCCGATGTTGCACGTGACTCAAATAGCTCAACAGGCATATATATATATACCCGGTGTAATTGTGTTCTTTTAACGAGTAACCCGGACCGGTGTGCTGTCTCTTGTGGCTTTTTTTTGGGCCACCGTGCTGCCTGTCTCATCACCGACCCCAAATGGTTGATCTCGTCTTGTGTAACCGCAAATGACACCGTGTCACGATAGAGGTAGCGCTTTATTGCTGATTTGTTTTTCTGGATGACGGAGCGCCTCCTTTGCCCGAATTCGTCGGACTTTCATTCTTGTGTCGGCAAAATTTTCATTTTTAGAGTCAGGCCATGGGTTTGGTTCATCGGGTACGTACGTATATACAGGCTGGTTCAAGTATACCGCGGAAAATTCACTCAGTGGCCAATGTCCACGCCGTTTTTTGGAGATAGACCCTGAAATTTGGCACACGTGTTTTATGCGCCCTACCCGAGACTTTAACGGATGGGTTTTTTTTTTTTTTTTTGTTCGTCAGATATTGTTTGTTTTGTAATTTTTTGGGAAATTTGGGTCAATTTTAAGAGACCCGAAATTTCCGTCGAAAAAAAAAAAAAAAAAACATTCGTAAAAGGCTCGAGTAGGGCGCATAAAACTCGTGTACCAAATTTCAGGGTCTATCTCCAAAAAACGGCGTGGACATTTTGACTTTTGTGCGGTAAAAGGGCCAAAATAGGCGTTGCCTCGTAATTACTTAGTTTCAGTATATAATCGACTTTAGGCGTTAAATATGACTTACTATGATCATACGCAGTCAGATCTTCGAATATTTGCGTGAAACTTTGTACAAACATGCCTTGGACCACCTGGAAGCGGCTCGTTCATAAAAAAAATGGGGGGAAAACAGGTTTTCCTACGGAAACGCCTGACCATTGTTGACCACTTTGAAGGCCTGTGATTGGTCGGGCCACATTTTCGGCGGTAGCGCCAGTTCTAGGTCCTTGAACAAAAAACTGGCGACATCACCCTCTTCCACTGTTCATGGCGGTCAGTATGATACCAAATATGTGGCATTGGAGTTGCTATTGCATGCGGCATTCGTGACTGACGAAATTTTGGGTGATATGCCTGAACCAGCTCGTAGCACTTTTTCGTTTTCCCTCCGACATCAGTTTTTGACTACTGCAGGTATAGAGCTCCTCAAGGGGAAACACTTCACAACAAAAATGGTGCACCTCAACCGTAGCATGCGTCAAATCACTGCACCCTCTGCCATCAAGCACACCCGTCTATGGTCATACGACTACGGCCATGCATGAAAATGAAGTACACCCCCGCCCCACCCCCCACCCGCGTACCGAGCAGTTCTGGCCGGACCTCAAGGCCAGCGGGAGAGAGTCGTTTTTTCCCTACCGTCATGAGCTGAACAAGTTTTTGTCACTGGGGGCGCCGACTTGCCTCGCTTTGGCGGGGCAGGTGGCCACGTGCATCGCCGTCACGGTGGCTGCTTCCGGCTGCGAGACCGTGGCTCTCGCCGCGCATCAGGTCAGAGAGCGGGAGGGAGACTGGAACGGTTTACCTGCTTTCTTAGCGCCACCGTGCGTTGCATCGTGGCATCGATAACAGCGCCAACGTACTGTAGTGCCTACGACGTACTCATACCGGCATATCCGGGACCTAGATGGTCTATTAATTAAGGCTGGGCACTGCTGACTCAGTCAGTAGCGATTGTACTCTCGTCAGACACCCGTAATGTAAACCCTGGTATTTAGTTTTTTGTGTTAATCACTCGGCCCTATATACACCCTTGACTCCTCTAGGACTGCACTCATGTTTTTCACCCAAGAGTGTAACTCTTTAGTAATTCACGGCGGCTTGAAAAAAACGATTAAAAAATCGTGAAAACTGAACTCCCAAGACACTTAATAAAAAGCCCATTTCAAGCAATATTTTGCGTGCGATAGTCTGGTTCCACTTTTCTTTTCGTGCGCTTCAGAAAACTCGTAGAAAGTTCCAGCGCTCACTCCCGTTTTGGGGACATATTACTTGAAATTGAGTCACATTTTTATGTTTATGTGCAGTGCAGTATTATAAGGGGTTTAACTGCGCACTTTTTTCCCTTGACAGTATATCATGTCTCCTGACAACGTTTGTCCTTGAAGCTTCGCTGAGCTCGACACGTCCCCGCATGTTGGGCGCACTTGCTGCTCCTCGCAGGTTATTTACGGAGTGTTCCTGCTGTTCTGTCCGATCGGTGAAGCTATCAGCCAGACGGTGCAGACCTATCTCCCTGGGTTCACCGTGAAGCGGCCTCTCAAGGCCAATGGCAGGCCAAGCAGAACCCTCACCTTCGGCAAGGTGTGTCCATTGTTTCTGCTCACATTTTTCTCCCTGCTGCGTATTGATTGTGATTAAAAAAAAAAAAATCGTTGCCTTTGCTTCGATTGCGATTAATTTGGTCTCTCAAGGCCAATGACAGGCCGAGCAGAACCCTCACGTTCAGCAAGGTTGTGTCCAATGTTTTTTGCTTACATTTTTTCTGCTTGCTGCTTATCGATTTAACAAATAAAAAACGTTACCTTTGCTTCAATTGTGATTGCTTTGGTTTTCTTCGTCTCACGGTTTGTGACCACATGGTTTGTATCTCTACAAGGGCTCCGCATGGGTGCCGGCACTGGGTGTGTGATGATGTCGTGGGGTAGAAAGAACGTCTTAGTGCGAAGACAGCACACACATCCGCTGTGGCATGGAGGGGATTTTCGTCGAAACTCGCCTGTGGAAGCTGTGTGTGATTACTTCGATCGTGCGTACTATGTATGGGTGTTACATGACCTCATGCAGGATAAGGATATAATGTGCATGCCCATATGCGAGGGGAACAAAATCTGACTGCTGTGAAACTCAGGGAGTGTGTGTGAATACATTTGGGAAGTATTCTGCGTTTTATTCTATGAACGAGTTCTTAAGGATGGGGGTATTTTTTTTCCGGTGTCTTTTTGGCGCTGCTGGGCACTGGTATTGGCGCAGACTCTAGGTAGGTATTTGTGTCGGCATGGATTCGGCTCTCGGTAAATAGTGGTGGTAGTTGTGGTGGGTGTAGTGGTGGTGGTGGTGGTGGTGGTGGTGATAATGGTGGTGGTGGTGATGGCGATGGTGATGGTGACAGTGTACCCTTGCGTGCGAAAAACGTCCGCTGTTTTGAACGGTGGTACCGTTTATGAATAGGCGGGAACAGCTGCAGCAGCCGCAAAGGCACATAAAACACGCCGCTCTAACCCTCTCCCCCGAACCATCCCCTCGTACTCTTGGTGCAATCAGCAATGTCTGTCTGGTCGGTGAACACCCGACATGCTAC
>MEHQ01003772.1:0-32290 GCA_008828725.1 Saccharina japonica
CGTGGCCCGCGCGGGGCGCTCGCGAAGCCGAAAAAATAGAGTCGGTTTTACGGGGTACCCCGTCCCACTCGGTCGAGCCGAGCAGGGCAACGTGAAACCCGGTCTCGGCGGCAGATTTTGAAAGGTGATTTTGCCGCGTCGGCATCAACACAAAGAAGGGCACACCGACGTGCACATCGAGCGGCATCGAACATCTATCTGCACGCATGCAGCAACATCAGCGACGCGACAGCATCCCTGACGTTGTACAGTCGTATGGTTGTGACAGGGGGGCACGAGCATGCTGCTGCATCAGGTGTGCGTCCTACGAAACGAGCGGTCTCACCGCACCGAGTTTTTTTCCGTACCAATTTGTCCGAAAATGTATGAAACGTTTCGTATTTGTTTTCAGATCCAAACGTTCGTAATATTTCCGAGCATATTGGCAAGTGTACAGTAGTGCGTCGCAGGTACCAGGTATACCTGGTCCGTATCATGCGTCCTCTGCAACAGATACAACCACAGCAGCAGCAGTGCGGCCCCGGGCGAGGGCGAGGCCCGGGGGGCGCGCTCCCCGGTCGATCCCCCGGCCGCCGACCCGAGCGACGGCGAGATCGGCCGCGAGGGCCGAGCGCGAAAACGCGCCGCCGGGCAAAAAAATCACAATTATACTTTGTTATATATGTTTTATTATGTATCGTTTTGGAATGGGAACGACGAAGTTAACAGAGTCACTACATTGGGTCGAAAATGCAAGATTTGTGTAACTGTTTTGTCCCTGCTATATATGCCCCTTGCCATTTCGCTAGTGCCCCGAGCCTAATCGCCTATCGACTATGCATAAGCGCCTGCGAGGTGTTTTCCACTCAACTATTTATCTGGCTGGCGATAGTGGCCAGCTGAATAATACCGCCAGGGTGGGTACTTGGCAATGGGTCAACTTTGTTCACGTGCCTCTCCGTAAACTGGCCGATTTCTCCTAACCGCGTGTTGTCCAGGTTTGATGCAAACCTGACCCTCAACCACTCCGCGAGAAGCGCGACCTCGACTCTGGGTCCCCGGGGCCAGTGGTCAGGGGAGGGACATTACGGCCTACAGCTCGTAGGGACATCACAGGTGCAGCGCGGGCAGCAGGCACGAGTAGCACCTATGTCAAGTAACGACAACAGGTATTTCTTAATGCACTGAAGAGTTGGTATTTTTGTTTGATCAAGCGCAGCGGAGCTCTACACCGACCGCCCACGTTTCCAGAGTTGCTAGAGAGCAGACCGTGCTGCGTTTTCCTCTGTGATCTTTCAGGGTATATATACTCTATACGACTCGTCGGCAAAAATCGTCGGGACATAGTCGTTCAGATGCTTTCAACTAAACGAATAGACTGAAACGTCTACTCGTAAATATTACGGGGGACCATAGTAACTAGGACCTACGATACCCACTAAAACCCATATGTTTCAATATTTTTAGTGACAGTATTCGGTCCTATTTACTATGGCCCTCCGTAATAGTTTCACAAGAAACCCGTTCATCTGGTGAGACCTTAATTGGCAACGGTAGTTTCCAAGCGCGCCCCCCCTTGCGCCGAACGCCAACTTGACATCCTCCTCAGATCGAAAATTGTAACCGGTCGGCTTCGTGCTGCGACGCATTCGACGAAACTACGGGCTCCTGTGGGGGTGGAGGCGAGGGCTCTCAGTATTTCTGCGCGGCCTCGGCCACCCCTGGACAGGTAAGGTGGAATGGCGGCTGTGGTGTGTCTTACCGTTCGCAGACTGGCGCGTCTCTTGCCGGTAGTACGGGGGGCCATAGTAATCAGGATCCGCCACATACACTAAAACCTATATATTCCAATATTTTTACTCAACATAGTTGGTCCTGGTTACTATACTGACGCATATTTGCTCCTGAGCTCCTAACTTGAGGAGCTCCATACGTCGCCGAAAAATGGGTTTGGAGGCAAATACAAGTACCTACATACCCGATGAAAAATACCACGACCTGACTCTAGTATGAAAAATGTTGTGACACAAGAATGAAAGTCTGACCATTTTGGGTTAAGGACCCTTTAATAGATCATTCGGAAAACGTTTCAGCCGAAAAAAGGTACAGTACCTTTATCGTAGCACGCGTCTATTCCCCTGTAATAGGGAAAATCTTGAACAGAAGGGCACACGAATTCAGTCGAAACATGTCATACCCGGTCGTGTCGCCGTGACAGCGACGCTTGCCTGTACGTGTCCGACCTCTACTACGGTAGTTTTTACCACGTACACGACCGCATGAACGTGTGTACTTTCAAACAAGCGAGACTGTTTATATATATATATACGTGCACCCCCCTGCCCCCCCCCCCCCCCCCGCGAAAAAAAAAAAATGCAAGAAATGTGACTGCCTGGTTGTGAGACCCACAACGTGCTCCTTCCCGCATTGAGGGTAGAGGGACTATGGTCATACAACTACGGGCCGTGCACGACATGAGTACACCCCCTCCCCCCTCCACCCCAATATCCCATGAACTCCCTATCTGCGCAAAACACGCGCAACACGCAGATATGGGCCGCTTCGATACGGGCGACCCCAACTGCAGAACTCCCGATTTCAGGCGACGCCTCCTCCGCATCATCCTCCTCCTCTCTGGAGGCCCGACTGTCCTCGTCAGTCGTGGTAGTTTCACGCGAATCTGCCCTCGCAGGAGGGTGGGGGTCTGGCGTGTCGCAACCGTGCGGTCCAGCGCTACGTCTCACGGCAAGCCGGCCGGCATCGGCAGGCGCGGCGTGGTACCCCCGACAAATCACTGTTGGAGAGGTTAGTTGTGTGGTGTGAGCGTGTCGGGATATGGATGTGTGTGTCGGGAGTGATGGGGTGTGGGAATTGGCGTGGGGGATAGGCGGTGGGGGAGGGTAGGGATTGGGGGTAGGGTGGAGGGTGGGAGGTGGAGGGTGGGGGGTAGGGATTCGAGAGGGGTAGGGGGTGGGGGGTGGAGGGTGGAGGGTGGAGGGTGAGAGATGCACAGTGTGTGGGTTGTGACAAGCAGGGCAGAAGTACGTGACGAGACGTGGACTGTGTGGAGGATGCCGCGAAGTAATAGTCCACCCGCACTGGAATCCATGGGAGCTGTTAGCTATGTTGCCGATGCCTACGGGGTGGGGTGTGACGGTGTGGTCTCGTCCGAAGATTGCGATGGTGGGCGTGAAATGCGGGAATATGGGAACGTGGAAATATTAAAAGCGTGGGAATATGGAGATGTAGAAATGTGGTTACGTGGTTATGTGGCTCATGTGGGAATATGAGTATGTGAGAACGTAGGCATGTACGGTTGTGAATATGCCGGAATTGAGGAATGTAATCATGTTTTTCGTCGGAGAGTGGGGGGGACCTCGTGAGTCCGTCGTGCATGAATGGCTATAGCATATTTGAAGTATACCGACATCGACAACTGACGCTTAAGACGGGTGGTGCGGGTGATGTCATGCTACGTTCGCGCACCAAATGCACTGGACCATTCACACGTACGTTATCCATAAGTTGTCAATCGATATAATTGTTCTCTGGCCGAATTGTGCTTTCGTTGACGCTGTCGCCACACCTGCAGGGGTTCGACACTACGTTCACGTTTCGGCTGAGCTCGCCATCGCTCCGCTGCAACTCAATGGACGGCGTTCACACCCACTGCCGGTCCAGGGGGGCAGACGGTGTGGCGTTTGTGGTGCAGGGGGACAGCTCCACGGCGCTGGGAAAAGGCGGTCTGGTGAGACAGGCCTCCGGCAAATGAATAGTTCCGTGCTTGATTCTTCAACACGCCTCCTACCGGAAAACTGGTTCCAACACCACATTCGAGTTTGTTGTTTCCCGAAATGTGCGTGCAGTTATCTAAACCGAGAGTATATAACCCTTTTACCGCTAAAAGTATATGTTCCACACTAAGTCCAAGTGGTGTGTGCCGAACCCGTAGGCGCAGCTCGAAAGGCGTTGGTGCTTATGTTTGATGTTTGCTTTTTGAGAGTGTGGAGCCAAAGCACATCAATAGAGAGATGTAGTGAAGCATCAATGGGTAAGTTGTGTGGTTGGTCATGGTGGCAACAAAACATGTTGCGTTGCCGCCTGTTGTGTGGTTGACGTTGAGCTTGCGCTGGTTCTCGACAGCCAAGACCGTCAGCCGGTCGATGACGATACCGTCAGCCACTAAACGACAATACTTCTCCCTCTTTCGCTAAATTAATTAATCCCCTCTTTCTCTAAATTAATTAATCCCCACTAGCTGAAATAGTTAATTAATCAATTTCATCTACCCCCATCCACACTACATACATATACCTCATACTGTGAGGGGTAACATGCCAAACATACGGGTACCCGGGTACTCTAACCCGCCGAGTACCCGGGGTTTCTAGAGATACTGTGAGGGGAGGCATGCCAAACATACGGGTACCCGGGTACTCGAACCCGCCGAGTACCCGGGTTTCAAGTCAAACCCGAACCCGTCAAGGAGTTTTGCCCATCCGGGTTGTACCCGTCACGGGTTCAGCCAATATATAACGATACCGTCAGTCAAGGGTAGTTTTGTTCGTAGACGACGTAACGGCTTCCGCTATCGGAGTAACGAACAAAACAGGGTTTATTGGTAGAGATAATAAGGCTTGTCTGTCTCGGGGATTGGGATAGAGTATGGTTGGCTTTGCGTTATTTGGTTATTTGAAGGGACCTGCAGGTAGTAGCCATTACTTTCGAGATGCAGTCATTCAATCAACAACAACATCTACAGCTAATACATGACGATCCCGTCACCCCATCAATGACGTTACCGTAAGGACGCATGCTACGATAGAGGTGCACCATGGTTTTTTTGGAGCTCGTTACTTGAAGAGGTCCACACCTCACCTCAAGCGGATTTTGGAGGAAAGTTAAAGTGCTATCCGATTCAAAACCCCATGGCCGAAGCAAACAAGGAACAATATTGCAATAAAATTAATGATCAAAGTCCGACGATTTGGGGTTAAGGAGGTCGACCATTCAGGAGCCTTTTTACTCAAAAAGTGCTATCTCTATCGTAGCACGCGTCTAAGCCAATCAATAACATACATACCGTCCGCCAGTCAATACCGACACCGTCTGTCCATCAATGACGATGCCGTTGGCCAACCAATGGCGATGCCGTCCGCAAATTCAGGACGACACCGTCCGCCAATCAAATGACGATAATGCCGTTACCCAACCAATGATGGCGATATGCACCATCAACCACGCGGACGCATATCCTGATTACGTCGAGCACGACAACCTCCTGAGACGAACAGTACTGACGCTTCTTGCTGCATACATACGCGCATGTTCCCCTTTTAATTCGTACACCGACGCAGGGAATGGGGTACGCGGGAATCTCCAACGCCCTGGCAGTGGAGTTCGACACGCACTACAATCCAGACCTGCTCGAACCCTACCAAAACCACGTTAGCGTGCAGACTAGGTGAGGTGCCGAGCCCATGTTCGCACAAAGTCCTACCCGCCTATCCATGGACACGACACCAACGTTCAGCAAGTGCAAATCATATGCTATTGTTGATAGCGTTGTCTGCCTCTGCGCATGCTGAAGTTGGCTTTAAACCACAGCCTCGGTTTGTGTCAAACTCGTATCCCGTGACGTGGTGGGGACTGCAGTTTTGAGCCCAATTAATCCCGACTGGCGGGGGATACATCTAAATCGTACGTGTATGCTTCAGTAGTATTCGGTAGACACTTACCTGGTGCAAGTTACAGTAGTAGTACTATGGCTCAATAAATTATTATGCATCGGGCTTACAGCTGTAGCTTACAATATTTCTCACCAAATGTGTCGATTCTACAGCTTTAGTTTCGCCTTTCAAATAGGGATCACGATTTGGTTGGTGGATATGATAAGAGCCCCTAAACAGTAAAGTACGCATCCTCAGAATGTTCTTTTTAACGTTTTTTTCCGTTGCCGAAGCACGCCTTTTTTTTTAGAGTTTCGCACCCCGGGTGACCCGCCAATCCACATTTCATTACCCCGAGCAGAGGTTGGAGAGACTCGGGGAGCCCGCACGGTTTGTACTCGCTGGGGTCTACGCCGAATGTTCCAGACCTCACCAGGGGGGAGGTGACGGCGAGGCTGGTCTACACGCCGACAGTGACGCCGGGAAAAGTCTTCCACCCTGCCTTCCAAGCTACTCGACACGCAGGTGAGACTCCCTGGCCTGCGATGTACCAAGACAGGGACACCTTGACCCAGTGGTCCCCTAACGCATTCCACTCAAGCAATATGGCGTAGTCAAGCGTGAAGAACGATAACCTTGCAGGGGTGGCGGTATGTTTTCTGAGTCCCTTGCATGAGGACCTCAGCCACAGCATTATCTACCGGAACCCCGACTTTCGAAGAAGTTTGCTCGCGCAACCCGGTCCAACAAGCATTTGTAGGGGCTGGTCCTCAAAACAGACATACGAGCGAAATTTATCCTGATAACCGGTAGAGTACTCAACTAAGAAGCGCAACCGGTCCCAGTGACAAAAAAACGCCTCAGAAGGCAAAAACTAACTACAGCCCCTATAACCCCTACCGTGGGGTGAGTCTGGACAGTGTGTGGCCTCTTGGGGCAGCTGGCTTCGTTCGCAGAACAGAGGTAACCTCGGCGGGATCTAGAACAACTCTGTCGGAAAGGCGCTGAATGCAGTGACATCTCGCACAAAGCGGCAAGGAATCACGGGCCCCGTGTTTTTTTCCCGGCGGGCCTGGATGGTGGTTAACAAGCGCCCTGGCGATTGTATGCTACGATAGAGGTGCACCTACTATTTTCTTAGGCTCCTTTGCTTGGCGACGGGCGCTGTACCTCGCCCCTAAAGTTGACTTGAAAATGACGAAAGTTCCACTCGGTGGACAACGCCATCCAATGGTCCAGGCAAGTATTGGTCGAATATCGTAAAACACACATGCGATTTCAGCGATAGAATGGTTGGGTAATTCCTCGGTTAAGGGACATACTACTGTAATTATCAGTATTAGCCATTAATACTCAGCAATAGTCCGTAATGGTCCGTTTTTGTCTAAAGTAATTCGTAATAGTCAGTAACAGTCAGTTGTAGTCAGTAATAATCAGTAGTACTCAGTAGTAGTCAATAATAGCCATGTATAGTCAGCAATAGTCCGCAATAGTCCGCAACAGTCAGCAATAGTCCGCAATAGTCCGCAACAGTCAGCAATAGGCAGTAACAGTCAGTAATAGTCAGTAATAGTCGGTATTAGTCAGAAAGTAGTCAGTATTAGTCAGAAAAATAGTCAGCAATAGTCTTTATCAGTCAGTAATAGTCATAAGGAGTCAGTGAAAGTCAGTAATAGTCAGTGACAGTCAGTAATAGTCAGTAGCAGTTAGTAACAGCCAATATTAGTCAGGAATACGCGTAGTCAGTAATAGTCGATGATATTCATAATTTGTTTGGCCAAAACGTGCTTCCCCTATCGTGAACAATGCCTCCGTTATAACAAACCCTGTGTTGATTCTCGAGCGTTCGAAGCCGCTCCAGACCGGACACCCCAAGCACCAGATAGATGCAGCAGTGAGTCCTTATTATGAGTGTCTGTACCATCCTAGCCCACATAGAGTGAAACGGTAAAGTCGGGTGTACGGGCACAAGGTTACTGTGCCAACGCGATTGGTATGCCATATACGACCTATCTTGACCAGATCGAAGCACTTTCGAGAAGACACGCGATCGCCCCCCGCTGCGCCCATAACGTTCACCTGATTTGAGCAGCACACTTCTTGACAAACGGAGACTTCCATGAAGGCGGGCTTGGCGATTGGGGGAAAGGGATCGGCACCCTCAGTGTATACGTCGGTAACCTGCATGTGAGACACGCTAGCGCTGGGTATACATAGTGTCCACAAATACACATACGTATATATACTACATTCAAGCGTGGCCCAAAATGCAGCGCCCTTATATATACATGAAGTGGTACTATGGTAGGTTGCACATACCACCCCTAACTGTAAACGTGTGTTGTGGGCATGTACTTCCTTCAATTGCCGACAGACATGGGTCCCGAGACAGGCAATTGGTCTGGGGACGCGGAGAAAAGAGACACGCACCACGTGCTGCGCCGAGAAAATGCCAAACCGAAGCGAAAACCTTTCGCGATGGGCACTCCCGTATTTTAGTATCTCGCTTCGTATTGCGTCACCCTGGTTGTAGACTTTTCCTCAAGGTATACCCCCATCTCCGACTGCCCTATAGTGCCCTCCACAGTCCTTACTTTCCCTCCCTCCCTCCCACGCTCCAATTGCACAGGAGCCCTGCCTTATAGTGCCAATCAACCTGGAGGAGACTCTGCACCTACACCATGGGAGGGCGTTCGTTGGATTCACGGCGGCTACCGGAAGAGATACCTGGCAGGTGAGTCCACTCAACCGGAACAGCAACGAAAGTGCACCTGCCTCGCCAGCGTTAGTATGTCTGCACGTACACACATGCACATACATTTCGTGCACAATATACCTCTCGTAGTATTTGACACCAGGTAAAGCAGTAATGCTGACTCGGCGTGTCTTCCTGTACCCTTACCTAGACATGCATAGCTGTAGCGCACGATGCGTGTCTCATTATAAGTAGTGGGGAACGTACTGGTATACATACGCACAGGTTTGTAATGAGATAACTCAGTTGTTGGTGATGCACTTTAAAGAAGAAAAAAACAAAACGAAGAGTGGTGGATTAATCGCGTTAACATAAACTACTGTACCTTCCTCTTTCCTCCTCTCGTTCTGGACAAACCTCTGCAACACCCAGGTGCACGATGTGCTACGGTGGTCCTTCTCCAGTCTGAGACAAGACACGCCCAACTGGCCACCGCCGGTTGTTAACGGCTACGAAAACGGCCTCGCCACTGAAGCGGCGAACCTGTCGTGTGCTGGCACCGGCGCTATCCCGTGCACCGACACCTGAAACAGTGTTACACGAACGGCCCATATATCATAATAGTGGCTTGCAAAGGCCAGTGGAAACCGTCGGGCACGGTGTTTGGGACCTCTTGTACCGTAGGTATACCGGTACACCCGGGTGTTGTGTTGTTGTTATACCTGGAGCTTCCGGCCAGGGCATTTGAATACATGAATAAATGACAAGTTACGACGTGTAAATAATCGTAGGGTGCTGAGGACTCTATGAATATTTACAAGACGTTACCGCTTGCCTCTCCCCTATCGCCTACACTCGACCACGCGTGCTGGAGTGCGCAACACATGGCTCGCTCTTGTGCCGAGTGTCAGGCTTCCATTCACGTATCCCACCATTATTGAATGCATGCATCTACCCGTCCTTTCACCAATCCACCCACCCATCCATCCATCCATCCATCCATCCATCCATCCATCCATCCATCCATCCATCCATCCATCTATCCATCCATCCATCCATCCATCCATACATCCATCCATCCATCTATCCATCCATCCATACATCCATCCATTCTTCCATCCATCCATCCATCCATCCATCCATACATCCCTGCATGCCGACATTTATACACCCACCTCCCCCACACCCTCATCAGCCATGCATCAATACACTCATGCGTACAGCTACCCAGCAACCCACTCCCTGCCTCCATCTCAGGGGTGTAAATTATTACCATATTTTGCGGTATTTCCCGTGCACTGCCGTGACATGCCGCGGCATGCCACAACATTCCGGGGCGTGCAGCGGCAATCGACGACGTTTGCCACGACATGCCGTTGACCGATGGGCGCGAGATGGCACGCGACACGCTCCGTGACATGTCACGGGAAAGCCCGCGGTCAACCATAGCATGCCACGGTATGAACCGCAGCAACACCCTCGACAGGCACCACAGCAACACCCGCGGAAAAGACCGCGGCAGGTTCCACGGCAAGACCCGCGGAACGGCCTGTGGTGTTTACCGCCGCAGGTACCGCGGAAAGACCCGCAGAAAGACCCGCGCACAAGCCCGCGGAAAGGCCCGCGGCATGACCCGCGGCAAGACTCGTGGAAGGGTCCACGGAACGACCCGCGGCATGACCCGCGACAAGACCCGCGGAACGATCCACGGAAAGACCAGAGGCAGGTAGCGCACCAAGACCCGCGAAACGTACCCGTGGCAGGCACCGCGGAAACACTGGTGGAAACATCCGCGGTTCCTCACGCGGAAACACACACGAAATAACCTAAGGCAAGGCCCAATAGGAACAGGGTCCCACATAGGCCTCCGGTGGCTCCTGCGGAGAGGTGGTTCAATTTCCGCACCTTGTGAGTGGAAACAGGGTGCCAAATGAGATGGAATCACTGCAGGGTGAAAGTACCAAACGGGAACAGGATGCCAGGTGGGGTCGTGCGGTGGGGCTTGCCGCAGGTGTTGCCGCGGTACCTGCCGCTAGACTTGGCGTGGGTCGTTCCGCCGACCGTTTCACGGGTCACACAGCGGGACCTGCCGCGCGGGTCTTTCCACGGTTCTTTCCACGGTTATTTGTAGCGGGTTTCTCCGCGGGAAATCCCACAGTTCTTTTCACGGGTCAGGGAGCGGTTCGTGCCGCGATAAATACCGCGGGCGTTGCCGCGGTGCCTGCCACGGGTCTTTCCGCGGTACGTGCGCGTTGTTTAGCCGCGGGACTTGTCGCAGGTCCTGCTGCGGTAGTTGTCGCGGTTGTCGCCATGGTACTTGTCGCGAGTCTTGCCTCGATTTTTGCCGCGGGTGTTGCCTCGGTACTGGCCTCGGGTGTTGCCGCGGTACTTACCGTGGGTGTTGCCGCGGTAATTGCCTCGGGACTTATCGCGGGTCTTGTCGTCGGTCTTGTCGTGGGCGAAATCGTAGCACGTCGCGCGGCAGACGGTAATCCCGCGGCATGCCGCGGTATACCGCGGTCACTGCCGCGGCCACTGCCACGAAAACATCGAGGTATGTGCACCCGTGCTCCATCTCTAGGCACCACCGAGCTGAACATTCCTTGTGGCAACTTGAT
Organism: Saccharina japonica; assembly: GCA_008828725.1. NCBI lineage: Eukaryota > Phaeophyceae > Laminariales > Laminariaceae > Saccharina > Saccharina japonica. The sequence continues at coordinate 10,962 of MEHQ01003772.1, forward strand.
GTACTGTAGCTTGAAGAAATCGTAGTGCAGATTCCAATACCAGATACTGTCGAGTGCTGATTGGTCGGACCGTTCATTTGAGTGCAGTGTTAGATGAGATGGGACGCACGGACGGACAGGCCGACACATTCGGAGTTCTTGTTATTGCTCATATAGAAGGGCCCTATTATTTGGCGCCCAAAATCAACCCAATGATAACTTTGGCGTTACCAAACATACCAATACCAAAGAGTGGGCGTCCAGCAGTAACCACGGGTAGGTAAGATCATGTGGCGCTCATGCCGTGACACCTCCTTGCATTGTAACTCGGACACCATGTTATAAACATCGTCCCCCAATCGCCCAGCGGCCCGTTGCTGTAGCCTATTGGATCTTATCCTCGTTGGCAGGTCATCTTTTGTCGTCACTCGATAACGCGGAGTAATAATCAGTAGTATGCATAGTTTATTATGCTCAAGAGTTGGATCCTCGAAATACCGAGTAGTGGCCAATCATAGTTAATTATCAATCAAGCCAGTGAAGGTATGCAGGACAAGTTATCCATTATCGTACCTGGTGTCTACCGTACTATATCGTAAGTGGTTTAGTTGCTCAGTATCCACGTGTGCAACAACATTCCTTCAAGTAAACACGATGCGGAATAATTGATAGGCTGTCGTATGTGATTTGGTTGTTCTGTGTGGTACAGTAGGTATTACCGTACGTATACGACTGCGTACAAGATCAGTCACGATTGTTGCTGCGTCATCCGACGCAAGTTATCGTAGCAAGGGCATGTTAATGTTTGCGATTCAAGATCGTTGTGCATGTTGCTGTTCGCTTCTATTGAAGCGTTCATACAAGTTTGCCTAACAGCGACTTAAGCGTTCACCCTCAAATGTAGGTTGTGTCTTGACTGGTCATCAGCAAGCGAGCCTACAGCGTACACACCAGTTACGAGCTGGTACGCACGCTGAATCCACACCCTTATTGGGTTATGAGCTTCGCATGAACGCGTGAACGTAGTAGCGACGGGGACATCGGAGGTCAAGATCTCACCACCCCGGCTACAACGACAGGCTTCATTTTATGAAGATTTGATCCTCGACGTTTAAGGACGACAACAGCAGAGCTGCGGGTCTCGAGGTACGTCTAGTACAAGACTACGCCAGGGAACCCCGAGCTGCTGCATCCGCTACGAGCTTCACGAGAGAGCTGTGTCGTCGTCAAACTGCTGTGATCGGTGAGCGACTACAACATCATACGAGTACACCGTCGGTAGACTGCTCCGAAAATGGACAACATGACGAGCAACAACACCAACAGCGATCTGATGAACGCGGTACGAGGGATCAACCCCTACGCTGGAGAGAAGCCAGAAGACTTCACCGAATGGCACAGGAAGGCTGGCTTCATCATCAGTATGCAGAGCCCTGACATATTTGCGGTCATGGAAGGTCAAGCTAGGCCCACGGAAGAAACGGACCAAGCCGAAGACACTGCACCGCTGCTGACTCCGGGTTTGCTTTACACTGCTGGAGGGACCCTACTGCAACGCCAAGCTGGGTTCAACCGCGCCAACCAAGACCTATATGCAATCCTGTACTTGGTCACCGACAAGGCAGCGGCTCTCCTCGTGACTATTCATGCATACGACGAGCGTGGGACCCGAGGCGACGGGCAGAAGGCGATGAAGGAGCTGCAAGCAAAGTACCTCCGTGTTTCGAACGAGACAATCCGCGCCTTGCAGGCAGCACTTGCAGCTACGACCATGGAGCCGGACCAAGATCCCGATCACTACATTATGCAGGCTACACGCCTCCGCAGCCAACTGGCCGCGGTCAAGGAACCTGTCACTGATCGTCACTTCACCGACATCATAGTCCAAGGGCTGCCGGAGAGCTACCGCGACATCAAACTGACCACCTACAAGGACCCGGATTTCGATCTGTCAAAGATCCAGACAACGATGAGGCATTTGTACCTGGACGGGCTGTCGAGGAAAATGACAGGGAAAATCGCTGGGCGTGGAACCATCATGACAGCAGTAGCAGCATCATCATCGGATCCTAGCTCCGGCGTAATCTGCCACAACTGTGGAAAGGATGGACACTACAAGAGCGGTTGCGTAGTGCCGGGAAAGCTGTACGGAAAGGGCAAGAAGCCTGCTGCAGGACCAAACAACAGGAAGGCTGGAGGTGGAGCTGGGCAAAAGTGGTGCTCGGTACACAAGACAACAACACACTCTGACACGGAATGCTATGCGCAAGGAGCTGCACGCCCACAAACGACGAGCAGCACGCACACGCCGGCTGTGGTGCGCGTCGACACCGACGAGTGGCCTACGGTAAAATTCAACGACGATTTTGACAAGGGCTTTCAATTTTAGCTCTTGCAACTTAGCCACCGGATCATCACCCGGGGTCTATGAGCAATATTGTCATCGACCGCTGGAGTATCATGTAAACACGGGGTCGTCGGAAATGACGGTTGACGAGATCCTGTAAAGAAATGCTTGAGGTTGTCGGAACGATACCTTCCGAAATCGTCACAGCACTGTTCTCTGGGACTGTCAGGGCTGCTGGGTCGCCAACAACAGAAAAGTGGGGTCACTGGAGAGGTATCTTTCAGGACCGGGCCACCGCATCATCTACTATCTATTGGGATTGCCGGCGGAGAACGTCTGCTGGAATCACCACATCATCATCGCTGGAAGTCATCGCCGTTTGGGACTGAACGGACACTTTCGCTCTTGGGATCGCTGGACCGTCATCATATTCTGGATCACCAGGAGGGAAGGAGGGACATCTGCATCGCCCTGGTCGTACCAACATACCGGCAAGATTTGTTTTGTTTCGTAGTACGTAGCACCACACGCCTTCTTTGTACGAGGGGGGCGGCAGAAGCGTGGTAAGCTGCTAGGCTATTTGTGCAACATTATTACCATATATGTCTGTCTAGTAAATGTATAGGAAGGCCCACACGACTTCCACGTTTTTTTTTGTGTGTGTGACATTTTATCGGTTTGCATGCTATTCCATGCGTCAAACCTGTCACACCAGTGGTATGCCTTTACGTTGCCCAGTTTCGCGCTTTAGTTTTTGCGTTCGCTATAGAAGGATTGATCACCCGTCAAAAGCGAAGCAGGAACGGATTATGTTGTTTCGACGTTGCAAAGGAGTAATGAAATTTTGTTGCGACATAGCAATGGATTCTACTTCGTGAATATGTATGCAGACAAGTAGTTTAGACAAGTACATTTGAACCAAGTAATTGGATCCTCGTTGTTTGAATTCAAGGCCTTTGCATGGGCACATAGTAGAAAACGAGTGGGAGTATTTTTTGTTTTGGGCATGTAACACAGGCGTAAAAAAGCGGGATGTCAGCGAGAGGTCATCTTATTTGCTGTGTTTTGCCTGGATTTGCCCGCATGTAACATGTTACCGGTTATCGTGCCGAGGGGTCGTATTGGATTTTATCCTTGTTGGCAGGTCATCTTTTGTCGTCACTCGATAACACGGAGTAATAATCAGTAGTATGCATAGTTTATTATGCTCAAGAGTTGGATCCTCGACATATCGAGTAGTGGCCAATCATAGTTAATTATCAATCAAGCCAGTGAAGGTATGCAGGACAAGTTATCCATTATCGTACCTGGTGTCTACCGTACTATATCGTAAGTGGTTTAGTTGCTCAGTATCCACGTGTGCAACAACATTCCTTCAAGTAAACACGATGCGGAATAATTGATAGGCTGTCGTATGTGATTTGGTTGTTCTGTGTGGTACAGTAGGTATTACCGTACGTATAGCGACTGCGTACAAGATCAGTCACGATTGTTGCTGCGTCATCCGACGCAAGTTATCGTAGCAAGGGCATGTTGATGTTTGCGATTCAAGATCGTTGTGCATGTTGCTGTTCGCGATCCTCAAGATCACCAAGGGAGCAGGAGCGTTTGCACGCCCACCCTCTCACTCTTCTTTTGCTCATCATCAGCCTCGCTTTTGAGCACATACATTAATCAACATTGTTGGCCTGGACTATCTTCTCTTCTATTGAAGCGTTCATACAAGTTTGCCTAACAGCCACTTAAGCGTTCACCCTCAAATGTAGGTTGTGTCTCGACTGGTCATCAGCAAGCGAGCCTACAGCGTACACACCAGCTACGAGCTGGTACTCACGCTGAATCCACACCCTTATTATAGCCATCACCTGTTATCGCCAACGTTTCCCCCTGAACTCCCAAGAGGGGTTTCAGGTGAACCCAGGGAACAAACTGGCAGGCGTATCAGCTCATGTCCGAACGCAAGCTTAGTCAGAGGGGTATCGTAATAGTGCTTCCATCGCCGAAGGCTCTCGATAAAACGCAAGCAGGCCTGTGAAGCATACCACTCTTTACCGAAATACATGGACCGTTTCGGAGATGCATGCTACGATACGATAGGTGCACCATTTTTGCTTTACTGAGGTTATAAATAGTCACTTGAGGACCTCTATACCTCCCCCACCCGAAAACAGATTAAGGGAGGAAAACGAAAGTGCTACCCGCTGACGCTTTCTACGATAGACGTAGCACATTTTGACCGACATGGTTTCTGAACGACCGGGCTCCTTAGTCCAAATCATCGAAATCTCATCCTTGTGTTGCACTATTTTTCGCTTCATGCTCAAGGGCACGGGATTGTCCATCGGTTACTGTACGAGTAGCACTTTTGTTTCCATCTAGAAACAGTTTTGGGGTGGTGAAGTATACAGTAGAGCTCTCCTCAAGCCACCACCCTCAGAAGGCAGAAAAAAACACGGTGCGCCTCTACCGTAGCACGCGTCCGCTATTAGCAATACCATGGCCGCCTAACGATACAACGAAACATATTCATGGCAACGCAGAAAAGGAATTCCGGCGATTTTGAGCTAAGGGGCTCCATCATGCAGAAACTTTGTCAGCCAAAAAGTGCTACCTCCATCGCTGCATGCGTCTGGATTAAACGATAATAAACAAGCATTCTTTTTTTTTTGGGGGGGGGGTGGTACAGCATATCAATATATGTACCATCACGTTCTGGGACCAACGAAAAGGAAGTCAAAACCACGATGTCCTATCCTTGCGCAAGCTTGTAAAGTATGTATTTCAGTGTATATCACAACCGACACTCGCAACAACCAACCATAGTTGTTAATACTACGAGTACTGTAAACTCATCGAGGGGGCCTCAAAGTTTCTGACATTACGTATGGATGTCTCTGAGCGCCAGCTTGTAACGGGGATGTCACTCCAACGAAGACATCAACCACAAAACAAGCTCGTGAGGGGTAAAAGCCACCAACAGAAGGCAGATCCAAAATACAAGGTGGCTTGACCCGAATGCAAACTTGTCAGACCCAATGTCATAACATATACCTGTACGTGTGTATATCGCAACGAAGCTCTCCAAAACGCAAGCGTTAGCAAGGGGGTATTGTATCAACGGAGGCCATCAACAGCAACACATATATGACACATACATGCGTATATCCCTAACCAAACGTAAGCTTCTGAGGGATACATTTAACCAAAGGCCTACAGTACGTATCGTACATAACCAAAATACTGCATATACTTCGAGTATATATACCGCAAGTAGTTACGGAGTATGTACCACATCTCTATCAGAACGCGAGGCCTACCGCACCGTACCGGCGAATGAAGGCGCTATCCAGAAGCAAAACAATGTGCAAGTCTATCAGCACGAGAGCTAGTGAAATACAAGCTCCTGGCATGAACATAAGAAGTATTGTACCAACAAAGCATCTTATCAGAAGGCACACCTCTATCAGAACGACATATTTTTCAGAGGTACATCATACCACAGCGAATGCGCCACCAGAAACAAGATTCGGTATCATACACATATGTGTACGAGCATATATATACCTCTATGAGAACGAGGACGCATGAAGGATAGCTGCCCAAAAGAGAAAGGCATACCAGTAGAAAGCAACATACGTACGTACCAGGTACGTACGTCCATAAGTTTGAGAGGGATGCCATAAAAAACGAGAAAAAAAAACATTATTATTTACGTACCAAAAACGAGAGCTTACGATAAGGAACAGCTTTCATCCAAACGCAAAAGCTTGTGCGGCATGTCATTACCAACGAATGAAGCATTTCAAAAGGAAAATGCGTTACGTAGCAAAAATCCTCGCGGGAAAAAACACCACACCAGCTATTAGAGAAAATAGGCTGTCAGAAACCAGGGTACACGCAGCTCGCAAAACATTACCCCGCCCGAAGGGTGACGCCAATAATATGATTGGCGTCAGGAATGAACACCGTTTTTTCCACTACAAACCTGAAGCTTTTTTTTCAAGAAAAACAGACCGAAGAGAGAGACTGCGAGCAGGCTACATAAATATGCTATAGGTTGATCGCGATCTCACGATTAGCTCACAGCTAGGACTTCGCTCTGACCGCCACCCCCTGCCCCCTGCACATAAACCCGCAAGAGACATTTTCTTCTTGCGCGCACAACAACAAAGCTATCTCACCGAATAGTTCCGCGTGTATACGTTTTCCCGTTCACTCTGTTTTGTTTTCAAGTTTTCTCCCGTCGCCACAGCCGACGGGGCAGGCGTTTCAACGTTCCTAGCCCCCGAGACACGAGGCAGGCTAAAGCTGTACAACCAGCAGGCGGGAAGGACTTCAGAGCGGACCGAAGAGGGGACGGGGGCTTCCCCCCCCCCCCATTTGTTTCTCCCCCCACCCCACCGCACCCCGTATCTTCCCGGCAAGCGCACGCAGCCCTGACGCCCCAAGAACAACGCGCAAATTAATATCCATTCACCAAAGACTAGGGGCTCCGTTTCCATGCATTGTCGCCATATCGCTCCAAAAAGAAGCAACTCCAACCTCGCCCTCCCGGAAAAGCCTATCGTCGATCAAAAACAGCCTCCGCCGCTATATTCAAAAACTCCCCCGCCCTTCCTCTACCCTCCCCCCCCCCCCCCCGGCGTACCGTCGATGAAAACAGCTCCCGCCGCTGTGTGCAACGACTCTAGTCACCCCCCGGAGGGCTACCGTCGTGTAAAACAGCTGCTGCCGATATGTTGGACAACCCCAGCCCTTCGCTGAGGAGGCCTAGCGTCGACAAAAAAACAAAAACAGAAAAAAACAGTTCCAGCACGGAACGGCGATTCTTCGTCCGAGAGCTTTCGCTTCGAGGTGTGCATCCCGGAATACAAAAAAAAAAAAAAAAAAGCATGTACCGCCAGCGTAAGGGGGGAGGGAGGGGGCGGGAGGGAGGCTGCGCATGCCAAACACATGCCAAAACACAGCAATTTTACGACACCCCCTCCCCTCCCCAGTCTCCTGTGTGTGTAATACGACCAGCTGCCACCCATGTACAGACAAAAAAAACAAGAACAAAAACAAAAACAAGAACAAAAACAAAAACAAGAACAAAAACAAAAACAAGAACAAGAACAAGCACTAAATAACCACTCGTCAGCTCAACAACACACAAGAAATTGAACACGAGACAGGGCGGGGACGAATTTGTCGCTGCACCGCCGTCATTTTTTCCCATACACTCATAAGCCTGCAAAAGGTACAGCGTCCTTCCCCCCGAAGCGACTATTGGAGAAAAAAATACTGTCAATAACAGTTTTGGGAAACAACAAATTATCAAGACGCGTACGGAAAAAAAGGAGCGAAATTAAGCTGCAGAACAAACGTCGAAAATAAAAAAGCAGGGCTACTCGTACTCCAAGTAACTACGAAAGTATCACTCGGTGAAGAAACCACTATAAGTAGGGAGGGGGAAAAAGAAAAGAAAAATGAAAATCTGCCGAGAAAGACAATAAAAAAGCAACGAAAACGTATGCATAATACAACTGAAGAAGAATACATGCGAAGAACCATTCTTCGAAGAGAAAAAAACACTACTGCTGTAGACATATATGTTTGGAAAAAAAAAAGTGAAAAGTGAAAAGTGAAAACGAAAACGTCAAAATGGAAACGGAAACGAAAGCAGCAACTACTAGTAGTAAAAACAAAACCAGAAACACCGCAGCAGAGCAGCGACGCCAAGCAAACAGGCAACGTCTACAGCGTCGGCCCACGCTCCCTCTTCGTAGCGGACAATTGCTCTCCTTTTTTGTACGCCCTGATCTACGGCGACCAGGAAACACGAAAAAAAACAAAAAAAAAACTCGCGGAACCACTGAAAAACAAATATTACGGAGGACCCTAGTAAATAGGATCACATATTGGTAAAAATTGGGAAATATATAGGTTTTTATGCGTACCGTACGTCCTATTTACTAAGGTCCCCCGTAAAAGTAGATTATATTTTCGTTCAACAAACAGGACACAAACCTGCCGCTGAGCTGACAACGACCCACAACACGAGTTGGCATCGCCCACACCCCGAGTTGCCACAATCTAACTACTGTATGCCCATCCATCCATCCATCCATCCATCCATCCATCCATCCATCCATCCATCCATCCATCCATCCATCCGTCCACCATCCATCCATCCATCCATCCATCTATCCATCCATCCATCCATCCATCCATCCTCCCATGCCCCCAAGCGAGCCACCAGGCGATCCATCACGTAAGCTTTCAAGACGGCCATCGCGCTCAGCCATGAAGTCACCCCATCAATACAACCACTGCTGCGACAGCCATCAACAAACGCAGCCACCGAGGCAGAGCCACACACCCAAGACATCCAGTCATCAATCAAGCCACACAGTCCGCTCGCGGTGCACGCACGCGTACGCCTCCCGATTTTTTTTCGGCGGGGGCGCCCGGGCGACCACCATTGCACCGTTTTTTTTTTATATTTGCGTGCGGTTCTCTTAACCCCTTGCCACTACCACAAAACATAAAAACAACAAATCACATAAAATCACACCAAATTCCAAGTATAGTTTCGGCCCAAAACATGTTGATTCAGTTGTCCCGGAGTTCTAAAGGTGAAACACCCGTAACCACCGACACAAAAAAAAGCATTCGACACAAACTCCAAGTAGCTGTGTCCCGGAAAACGAAGGTTTATAGCCCGAAACAATGTGGATTCAATTTTTACCCGAAAAAATACTCCCACGTACCCATCCCAAGTAGCTGAGTGGGTGCAACAGCTCTTGAAGGACTTTTAGTTTTAACCTTACAACCCGCAAGACAGATAGAGAACCCCTTCGGGCGAGATGTAAGCCGATTTTCTCGACAAAAAAGAGAAGAGTGCAAACACCGAGCGAGACGTGTCTTTGGAAACATCTCGATGAGCTTTTTCCGAAGCTACCATTTTCGGTGTGTGCACCCCCCCCCCCCCCCCCCCCCCCCCCCCCCCCCCCCCAAAATCGGTTACGAAAGTTCATCTCTGCGCGTATGTTATCCTTTCGCGCGTTTTATGTATATGGTAAAAAAAAGCCCGTTTTCCACTTGGAATGAATGATCGCAGATCAATTCCCAGTGTTTTTGGTCCCAAAACCGTATTTTGGGGGTTGCAGCAGATACTTTTGCAGAGAAAATAAAACGGTCCAAACCAATCCCAAATGGTGTTGTCCCCCCAAACACGCGGCGAGCAGAACTCAAAGGGCTAAGGTAAAAGGCCGTCCACCGCTGCAACGAATACCCCCGTATTACCACGACGGGGGGGCATACGTAGTAATCAGACCCCACGATAGGCTAAACGGGGGGCATATACAGCAATAAGACCCCCCCTATGGGCACAAAGCCCCGACCCCCCCCCCCCCCCTATGTTTGCACACCACAGTTAGTGGTGTCATCGCTACGTTTCCCCGTAGTAACCGTGGGCCCCAAAAAACGTCGACACAGCTGTAAAGAATAAAGCGCAGCCCAACAGGGGTCGGCAGCACACAGGGCTCGGCAACACACAGGCATCAGTCGGCCCCGTCGGCGTCGAGGGGGTCGGGGGTCCGGGTCGGGGCCTGGAAGGGGTCGGGTGTCTGCCACTCAGGCAGTCTCCGCCGAGGACACCGGGAGCACCGCTGCCGCCGCCGTCCCCGCCGCCGCCGCCGCCGCCGCTGCCGCTGCCGCCGACCTTGGGGACAGGACAGCCCCGTCCGGGCCGCAACAGCTACCCACCGCCGACACGCAGGGGTGGTTGCAGCTCGCGGGAAGGCAGTGGTCCTTCTGAACCTGTGTAATCGAACGAGACATACGCATTTGTTTGCGTTCAACCCCGCCGCGAACAAAAAACGGAAAAAGCCGATAGACGTATATATAGAGAGGGAATTGAGGTCAGTCCACGTCCACGTGCCCATTGAAAATCGGAGGATGATCCGTTATTAATCAAGTCGAGGCGCGCGGGGGGGAGTGGGCAAGAAAATCAGGTACGCCTGTGAATCGGCGGCTGGTCTAAGGAACAGAGGAGGATGAGGGGGGGGGCGGGGGGCGGGGGTGTACTCATGTCGTGCACGGCCGTAGTCGTATGACCATAGACCCTCGCATCCCTACAATGCTGGGACGGAGCACGTTGGGTTTTCACCAACCAGGCAGACATTGCTTGCACCAAGCGCGAAGCGCCGTGAGGTATTGGGCGAGTCGCATGGAGGGTGAGCTGCATCCTGCTAAGAACCGCTTGTGAGGCGGATTTGCATATGGACGACAGCTTCAATGAGTTCATTTAATTTATGGTGTGGCCACTTCCTGAGACAGCAATGGGAGCACTATGTAACTGCCTCGAGGCTGCCTTACCATATACACACTACGTGATACGATCATTGCCCTTGTGCCGAGCAAAGGTTCTCCACCCCGCACAAATGATCTAACTCGACCGCCAGCTTTGTGGACCGCCAAAATAAAAACGGTACCCTGGTTGTCTAGCTCACGCAGTGAGAGGCGTGTTTTACAGCATCGTTGCCAACCGACGCCAACCCAACCTATAAATATATCATATATTTANGGATAGAGGCCAGGCACAGAACCAAAAACAAGAGGAGTTGCAATCAAAATGAGGAGAATGGGCGTAATATCCCTCCTTGGGACTTAAGATGGAGAAAATGGCAATCACTATTGACGAATACAGGGTCGGCCGCTTCCTTGATCGTAGAATGCTAAAGCTTCATGTCCGAACTACGCTCCATGCAAGGAGCCGTATTACACGAAACGGGAGCAGCGTGATTGTGCCCATACTGCTGCTGCTGCTGCTGCTGCTGCGCGCTCACGCTGCGCGTAGACGCCAAAATTACGAGTCCCTACTGTTTGTGCCGGCAAACAACGGACCTCGCGGGGCTTACAACCGTAGCTCCTTCCTCTTCCCTCGCTATATTCAAAACCGTAGCCTCTCGTTCTCCCTTTGTCCCTCCCTCCCTCCCTCTCGCCCCACCCCCCCACCAGCTCCCACCCTCGCTCCCCACCCCACACCCCGCACCAACCCGCCCCCTCTACCCCTACCCCGATCCCTACCAGCACCTCAACCCACACCCCCACCCACCACCATCGCCACCCGGACCCAAACCCCCAGACACCCCCTCCATCCCCACCCCTACGCCAACCCCCATCTCCACCCCCACCCCCCACCTGGATCGTGGAATGCGCTACCCCCATGTCCTCGCAGATCTCGTGCGCCGAAGCCAGCACTCTCTCCGGGTCGGCGGCTTTAATGTGCGCCGACACTACGGTGCGGCCCAGTGTCAGCGACCAGACGTGGAGGCAGTGAAGGTCCGTCACCCCTGCCATCATACCAAAATAGCAATAGGAACAACAGGAACGGGAAGGCGGTGGTAGTCGTAGCGGTAGCGGTAGAGGGGTACAGGGGTACAGGCGGCAGTGTCAGTGCCGGCACGAAAAACAAGAGCAGGCGGACATTTATTTCGGTCGGAAACATTTTGCACACATTGGATATATATAGAGAGAGATGAGAGATCAGACCCGGCAAATCTCATGATCTTGGTACGTATGCAGTAGATGTTTCGGGGCAGATAGATAGACTGTTAGATACATACATACATACATACATAGGTAGATAGATAGACTGGTAGATAAATAGATAGATAGATAGATAGATAGATAGATAGATACGGTAGATAGATAGATAGATAGATAGACAGACAGACAGACAGACAGACAGACAGACAGACAGACAGACAGACAGACAGACAGACAGACAGACAGACAGACAGACAGACAGACAGACAGACGATAGATAGATAGATAGATAGATAGATAGATAGATAGATAGATAGATAGATAGATAGATAGATAGATAGATAGATAGATAGATATGATAGATAGATAGATACTAGATAGATAGATAGATAGATAGATAGATAGATAGATAGATAGATAGATAGATAGATAGATAGATAGATAGATAGATAGATAGATAGATAGATAGATAGATAGATAGATAGATAGATAGATAGATAGATAGATAGATAGATAGATAGATAGATAGATAGATAGATAGATAGATAGATAGATAGATTAGATAGATAGATAGATAGATAGATAGATAGATAGATAGATAGATAGATAGATAGATAGATAGATAGATAGATAGATAGATAGATAGATGGATAGACAGACAGAAGACAGACAGACAGACAGACAGACAGAGATATACCTGGTAGATAGATAGATAGATAGATAGATATCTAACACAGTACAATTCGCAAGATTTATATAGTGTTTTTTGCGGGTGAGATCTGTACGATGCAGCTCTTGCGCACATGTTTGCCGGGTAGGACCTGCACGACACGGTTCTCCAAAAACAGATCACACCAGCGAATATAGACCGAGATGTGGAAAGATTAGTCTAGCATGAGACGCAACAATGGCAACACCAGCAGCAGCTACGCGGTTACAACACTACACCTCTCGTCGGTTGTAGTCGGCACTCCGGCAATCTACACGCACGTCGGACAGATAATCTACAGATAGATCATGCACAGATAGATCATCTACAGATAGAACATCTACAGATACATAATCTAGATAGTCTAGATCCTCGCCTGTCGTTAGAAGATGTAGTGCAGGGTACGTACCTGGTATAAGTACAGATTTCAACCCCGGCACAACATGTCCGACCGTAGATCACGCAGATTATAGGGATCCCGCCCGGCAACATGAGCTAGGTCCTACAGATCATACAGATCATGCAGATCAGGAATACATCTACCCCGAAAGATCTAGGCCGTCAGATGGAAATCGATGATCTCTCAGACGTGTGAACCGTCTAACACTGACGTACAGCAGTAGTGTCGATCCCCCTATAGTGTCGGTACGCGCCAGGCAACAACACCGGCACTATATGTAGCGGCAACCGGCCCTACTCCGCACACTGCCCCACGCTGGCTACATAATCCCATCTGTGCCAAGCAATTTCACCGGCACTCTAGCCGGCAGCCGGCACTAGAGAGGGACCACGGCACTATACAGGGACCACTACTGCTGTACGGCGAAAACAAAATGACGAGTTTTTCAGCGTCAACCGCCGTCGGGAGGGAGGAGGGAGAAGTGCCTACTTTTGTGACCCCGGATCTGAGTTACGACTTGGGAGGAGAGAGAAAGGAAGGGCGAAGATGACAAATGGAATGAGAACAAAAACAAAACCGTAAGAAGCTATAATATCGGACTGCTTGCTGCGTTAAGTAGGGGCTATGCGATGACGATTTTACAAACCAGATATACGTATCATGTGATGCCAGGTAACGATTCTTTGGGCGAAGAAAAAAACTACACGCCCACCCTAAGCATGATGCATGATGCCAACAAATTCACGCCGGACTATGTATGCACACAATATCGGGCGGTTATGATGAAAAAAACTGCAACACCGCAAATTGTTTCTACTGTCAACAATAGTGTTCTGTTTGATCGATTTTCGTTTTCGTTTTGAATCGTTTCGAATCGTTTTTATTTTGTTGCAAAAGAAAAGAGTCCGCGACCATCCACAAGATGTATATATATATCTGAACCAACACCTTTTGTTGCAAAATAAAGGAGAAGTGTCCGCGACCATCCACAAGATGTATACATACCAGGTATATATGAACAAAATATTTCGTTGATCTTCATAACGGATTCGTTTTCTTTGTACATCGTGTTCGATAGCGTTTCGCCCAAAAAGACACTTCGGCGACCGTCCACAAGAATAAAAGACGAAAACATGATACACACACCTTCTATCTCGGAGAGCCGGATACGAAGGCGGTCGTAGTTTATGCTCTCCGGTACGCCTTCCAGCAGAACGTTGAACGCCCTCTGCAGCAGTTGCCGAGTGGAGTGGATCACCTGCCCAGGCGTGGAATGCGAGAAACACACGCAAGCCCAGCATAAGCAGGGAGGGAGGGAGGGAGGGAGGGAGGCAGGGAGCGAGGAAGGAAGCCGACACACGCAAGCCCAACATAAGCAGGGACGGAGGGAGGGAGGGAGCCGGGGGGGGGGTCGGGCTTTACTATACCAAGCGGGTGGGCGGTGAGGCGGTGCCCCATGTCCCCTATACCGTATCGTACCGCCTGCTCGGTATGTTTACTTTTGACAGGCGACCAAATCGCGCGCCATAACGTCCGGGTAGGCGCAGGAGATGACCAGAAGATGGCCACATCCCAATACATCAAAACCCGAGCGTACACGAAACAGTACTTTAAAACGACCTACACTCCTTCCGAATGCCAGGACGGGAAACAAACCAGAACTGTGTACGTACTGAATTGTGTTCAGAATTCTATGTTCCTCGATTTTACCCCTAAAGAACTGGTCCCACGAACTTGGGGACACACTACTTGGAATTGGTGTCGGACATTTTTTTCAGTTTTGAAGGGGCCAAGTACATATACCCCCCCTCCAGTCTGGAAATAAACAACAAAATACCGTACCATTCCGTTTTGCTTCGTTTTCGAACATGACATTCCGTTTTTTTTGTTTGTGTTTTCCCATTTTGTTTTTTGCAAAATTCGCATACTTTTTCACCCAGTAGACCAATGCCGCTACAACCCCACGCCAACTGCACCAAATACCACGGCCAAATAAAACCAGCAGCAAGGATTCCGCCGCCAATATAGCGGTGGGAGGGGGTGCGGAGAGCAGGGATGGGGGGGAGGGTATCGGCCCTAGACGAAGCAAGGTAGACAACGCACCAGAGCAACGAAGAAAAGAGTGGCGATCGGATCAGCCCACTTCCACCGCGGGTTGTACCAGATAAGCAGCCCCGCTACAAGCACACCCACGCTTTGGATCTGTCTCCACACATGAGGTGGTGGGGAGGGAGGGAGGGAGGGAGGAAGCCGTCGGTAACGATGGAAGGATATACGGAGTGTTTGTCCGTCAATGAATGTGAAGGCGGGGCTCGAGGTGGGGTCAGCGGTGGTCGTGGTGGTGGGGGGGATCAGGTGTCAGGTGTTCAGACTACAATACGGGGGAACGTACAGCACTGTAGTTATCAGTACCAAATGTAGGGGGGGATACATGGGTGTTCGGTCCATCTTGGTTTCTACCGACTATGCTCCCCCGTTGTAATTTACGTGGGACTCAAAAAGGACGCGAAACGGCGCAATAGACAAAGGTTTCCACCCCCTGCTCCCACTGCCGCAGGCCTCAGGACTGTCCGCAGCGATTCAATCAACTACCCCGGCGCGACTCAGCAAGGCACGGCGGAAACGGCCGGTTTACCGCAAAAAAAAACTACGCGCAGCCGTAACGGTGGCTTGACGACACCCGACCGCATTCGATTGCGCCGACCATCTGACCGACCTATCGTTTTTTACGCTTTACGTTTGTTTATTTACACGGCGGGGGCTGCCATAGACGCAAGCGTTTATCGCCCAGTACAGTCCACTTGTGCACTCCTGCGCCCCCCCTGGTGCTATGTCTGCCTGGTCGGTGATTAACCGGCATGCTCCGTCCCGGGATTGTAGGGATGCGAGGGGCTATTACGGCCATGCATCAAAATGAAGTGCACCCCCCTGGTGCTCGTAGCGATGTCTGCCTGGGCTAACGATTTCATTTTATTTTGGTGGAGGCGTACGATGTGCCACAGCAGTTACGATGTGTACATCGTACTGCGTGTTACTTTTATATGTTGTGTATTATTTTTCCCTGAGGTATTCTTCCACTCCTGAGTTGTTTTTTTAAATAGCCTGTGCTGTTACCACGGACTATATTTTTCGCGATCAGTTAGCGCGAGAACAACAACAACAACACCAGTAGGGCCAAAGGACCCCTTGGGAATTTCGTCGGCAACTTCGGGCAAAAACCCACTGCGACGCAGGAATTTAGAGCTATGTACGTAGAAGGAAGCGGTAGAGCACAAGCAGCATTATCAACCGGCATTGCAACCCTTACAAAAACAACAAGAAAAAACGGAAGAGGGGAGCAACATATAAACCAGGGAAACACCCAAAACAAAACAAAAACAAAAAATACTATTCAATCGAAAAGTAGGAGAAAACAACAAATGTATATATATATATCATACGTACAAGGGAAACAATCACGGGTAAAAAAAAAAAGGACTAAAACAAAACAGTGGAGAGGAGACAACGTACCAGGTCGGTTATCGCATGAAGAACAGCCGCATCCATGTTGATGTTGGTCGGCTTCCCTGGCTTGGAGCCTGCCGCCGCCTGTCCGGCACCAGCCTCCGCGTTCGCAAACACCCCCGTTCGAACCGTCGCTCCCCCGTCGTTAACAGACAAGCTCTGCACGAGCGATGTCCTCTCCCCCGCTCCCCCCGCGGCGTGTTGACCGCCTGCACGGTGTCACAGGTTGGTTGCGAGCAGGTTCGTGGGGCGGAGGTGGGATGTACTCATATCGTGCACGGCCGTAATCGTATGATCATACCGGAGAGGCGGGGGGTGCACTCATGTCGTGCACGGCGGTAGTCGTATGACAATAGACCCTCGCATCCCTACAATGCCGGGGCGGAGCACGCTGGGTTTCCACCAACCAGGCAGGCATTGCTTGCACCAAGCGCGAAGCGCCGTGAGGTGTTGGACGAGTCGCATGAAGAGTGAGGTGCATCCTACTAAGAACCGCGTGTGAGGCGGACTTGCATAGGGACTACAGCCTCCAATGGATCGATGTGGGGGGGGGGGGAGGCAGTGGGGCTGGTTGAAGGAGCACTTGTCGCTGGTGTTTGTCTAATCGTTGTCGTCGGTTGTGCGTTGTTGGCGTTATCGCTTTCCCTCCACCGCTAGGTATCGCTATCAAGTCTCGAGACCGCTGCCGTTATCACCATCGCAATCGCTGAAACAAACGCTCACACGACCGCTACATGGCGCAATGTTTTTGTTTCGTTTGCAACTATAACGTTTACTTTGCAACTCTCTTCGGCCAAGCCGTCGTATAGCTGTCTTTCCTTCTCCCCCCCCCTCCCTGGTTGGTGAAAACCCAACGTGCTCCGTCCCGGCATTGTAGGGAAGCGAGGGTCTATGGTCATACGATTACGGCCGTGCACGATATGAGTACACCCCCCAGGTATCCCATATTTATAGGTTGGGTTGGCGTCGGTTGGCAACGACGCTGTAAAAAACGCCACTCGCTGCGTGAGCTAGACAACCAGGGTGCCGTTTGTTTGTGTGTTTGTTTGTTTTTTGGCGGTCACCAAAGCTGGCGGTCGAGTAGATAATTTGTGTGGGGTGGAGAACCTTTGCTCCGCACAAGGGGAAGGGTCGTATCACGTAGTGTTAATATGGTAAGGCATCCGCGAGGCAGTTACATAGTAAAACCCATTGCTGTCTCAGGAAGTGGCCACACCAGAAATTAAATTAACTCATTGAAGCTGTCGTCCATATGCAAGTCCGCCTCAGAGGCGGTTCTTAGCAGGATGCAGCTCACCCTCGATGCGACTCGCCCAATACCTCACAGCGCTTCGCGCTTGGTGCAAGCAATGTCTGCCTGGTTGGTGAAAACCCAACGTGCGCCGTCCCGGCATTGTAGGGATGCGAGGGTCTATGGTCATACGACTACGGCCGTGCACGATATGAGTACACCCCCCCCCTCCCCCCAGGTACTTGCCTGCACCCTTTTGCGAGCAAAGAAGCAACTGCTGAGAGCGCCTGCTAGCGTGGGTGAGGGCAATTCAATGCGAGTCGACGAGGGCAGAAAGGACTGAAGTCTTCTCGCGATAAAAATGCAAGGCAAGAACCGTAGTGGGGGAGGAGGGAGAGGAGCCTACTTTGTGACCCCGGGTCTGAGTTACGACTATTAACAGGAAGGACCGAGAGAAAAGGAGGGCGGAGATAATAAATGGGACGGGGAAAAAAAAAAAGAAAAAAAAAAGAGGGGTTAGCATCCCTGCTGGTCGTCGATCTTGAACAAATATTGCTAACTCAAGCTCTCGTGCTTCCCACGATGAGAAAAGGCACGTGAAGTTTTTTTTTTGGTTTTGTGCGAACCCGTCGGGACCTAAACCCCGGCCGGCTGTAGTACTCGAGGTTAACCAACTAGACCACAGGGGCGAACTATAGCTGTCACCATCGCTACTCGTACCGCTACATCGTTTACCATTATCGCAATCGCGACCACTAGTTAGCGATACCGCCGTCGCCATCGCTGTAAATTATCGGTACGTACGACCAAAGGTACCGCTACCGCTACCACTTATCGATATCGCCTTCGTTATTGTCATTATCGCTATCGAATATCGACAACATCAGGCGGGTGCTGCGGCTGGGGCTGCACCGAAACAAAAAGGGTCTGATAGGTCTAGTAGGTCTATGACGAGTCGGATAGGTCTGGGGCTCTCCTTCCTCGCACAAATAAGCCTACAGTATATACCTCACGAAAAAAAAACTGTCTTTGAGACAAAGTGAATGTGCACCCCGGATAACTACTCCATGCTCAAAAGGTATACCAGGTATCAATGTATATATATTTATATATATATATATTTCAAACAGCTGGGAGGTCGACGAAGTCGCCGAACATACGTATGTAGATGTTCATTTTGTTTTGGTTTTTCTCTGTCTCACAGTAGTCTGTGGCCACATAATTTTTATGTCTCTAGGAGTAGGAATCAGGACAAGACACTGTGTGTACTGATGTAGTAGTTGGGTAGAAATCACGTATTTAATGTGAAGACAACACACACATAGGGATAGCATACGACCACTGCAAGTCACGCCGAGGGCAAAACCCACCTTCCTGGTCCAATCCCAAGCGAGGCTTCTCAACCTCGTGCCCCACGTCGTCATGGCCGTGCGAATGGCCATGGCTGTGATCGTGCCCCGCGTGATCGTGCCCCAATATCCTAGTGATGACACGAACATACCAGGGTATGCCGGTGGTGAATTAGGCGGCAGCGCGGGGTGGGGGAGGTGGCAAGGTGAGCGGTGGGGTAGGGTAGAGTAGGGTAGGGTAGGGTAGGGTAGGGTAGGGTAGGGTAGGGTAGGGCAGGGTAGGGTAGGGTAGGGTAGGGTAGGGCAGGGTAAGGTCGGGCAGGGTAGGGCAGGGAAAGGTAGGGCAGGGCAGGGTAGGGTAGGGGAGGGCAGGGTAGGGCAGGGGAGGGGAGGGTAGGGTAGGGTAGGGTAGGGCAGGGTAGGGCAGGGCAGGGTAGGGTCGGGCAGGGTAGGGCAGGGTAAGGTCGGGCAGGGTAGGGCAGGGAAAGGTAGGGCAGGGCAGGGTAGGGTAGGGGAGGGCAGGGTAGGGCAGGGGAGGGGAGGGTAGGGTAGGGTAGGGTAGGGCAGGGTAGGGCAGGGCAGGGTAGGGTCGGGCAGGGTAGGGCAGGGTAAGGTCGGGCAGGGTAGGGCAGGGAAAGGTAGGGCAGGGCAGGGTAGGGTAGGGGAGGGCAGGGTAGGGCAGGGGAGGGGAGGGTAGGGTAGGGTAGGGTAGGGCAGGGTAGGGCAGGGCAGGGTAGGGTCGGGCAGGGTAGGGCAGGGTAAGGTCGGGCAGGGTAGGGCAGGGAAAGGTAGGGCAGGGCAGGGTAGGGTAGGGGAGGGCAGGGTAGGGCAGGGGAGGGGAGGGTAGGGTAGGGTAGGGTAGGGCAGGGTAGGGCAGGGCAGGGTAGGGTCGGGCAGGGTAGGGCAGGGTAAGGTCGGGCAGGGTAGGGCAGGGAAAGGTAGGGCAGGGCAGGGTAGGGTAGGGGAGGGCAGGGTAGGGCAGGGGAGGGGAGGGTAGGGTAGGGTAGGGTAGGGCAGGGTAGGGCAGGGCAGGGTAGGGTCGGGCAGGGTAGGGCAGGGTAAGGTCGGGCAGGGTAGGGCAGGGAAAGGTAGGGCAGGGCAGGGTAGGGTAGGGGAGGGCAGGGTAGGGCAGGGGAGGGCAGGGTAGGGTAGGGTAGGGTAGGGTAGGGTAGGGTAGGGTAGGGTAGGGTAGGGTAGGGTAGGGTAGGGTAGGGTAGGGTAGGGTAGGGTAGAGTAGGGTAGGGTAGCGTAGCGTAGGGTAGGGTAAGGTGATATAGGGGAGGGTGGAGTTGGGTAGGGTATGCCAGGGAAGGGTGGGGTAGTGTGTAGCGTAGGGTAGGGTAAGGTGAGATAAGGGAGGGTGGAGTTGGGTAGGGTATGCCAGGGAAAGGTAGGGCAGGGAGTAGAGGAGGCTAAGGCAGGGGCAGATTAGGTGGAGGAGGTTAAGGGCAGGTGGCGCAGGGAGGATATAGGGTGGAGTACGGTAGGTTAGGTCAGGGCAGGGCAGGATAGCGTAGGGTAGGGTGTGGGGTAGGGAAGTGCAGACTAGTAGACGAAATCGTCGCGTTCACCCAACCGTTATCTGCATTCGGCACAAGATCCCTCGCAAATAGTGGGGGCATCGTTGCCATCGTTCGTTTTAATGCGTGATCCACTACACCAAGGAGTAAACCAAACGGCATACACAACACATCACGCACAAAAACGAACCATCAGACATTAAGCAGCTGCCATCAAATAATCCAACGTCACATACCAAATCATTACACCAACAACAACGCCTACCGTGTGTACGCGACAACACCTCACATTTCTGTTTACTGGATGTTTCGTTTTTTAAGGCCACAATAACACGCACGCCATATGTCTGTAATAGGAGGGGGTAAAGGCTTTGGTGGGCCCCGCAACCGACCACCAGAAAAGGACGGTTACCCTTCCTCCAACCTACCCTCGACCTCTAGAAATCACACGCGGCGGGAGTACGACAGGCCGTTTGCCGCATCCATCACATCCCGACGAAGCACAAAAAGCGTCTCAGAACAGTGCATATTTGCCTCTTTGTCTCTATATTCCTCGCCCTCTTCTCCCCTACCTCCCTCCCTCTATTTATCTTCTCTCCCCCCCCCCGCCCCCCACCCCTCCCCCACGAGCCGCAGGAGCACCAGAAGTTGTTGTTGCTCGTAGTGGCTGGTGGTGGTTGGTGGTGGCTTCGTCCCGTGGTTTGGTGGTGGTTCCTGGTACGCACTCGTTCAGCAGCAGCAGCATTTTGTTTTTTT
>MEHQ01003772.1:32525-103754 GCA_008828725.1 Saccharina japonica
CCCCCCTCCCTGCAAGCCTCCCCCCCACCCCGTCACGCCCCAGCCGCCCCCCTCCCCCTCCCTCCCATTCTCACCCTAGCAATGCGATGTTGACACACAGGCCCATGAGCGCAATTAACGACATCAAGCGCCCATCAATATCTTCCCCCTTTCCCCTAGAAAAAGCTTCCTCCGTCACGACAGGTAGGCCGGACCAAAAGCAAGGAAAGGCGGACAAAAAGAAATGCGGCATAACACGGAAGCGAGGCAGAAGCGAGACAAATAGCAGGGGGGCGAGCCCAAGCAATGGCAAAGCAGGGCCGAAATCACAAGCAACAAGCGAGGCAACAGAGCCCAAGCACAAGCACGAGCAAAACGGCGGGGCGAAACGTATGCAAGACGGGGCGAAAACAAAAGGGCAAAAAGCAAGGCAAGTCGGAGCAGAAGAAGCAAGGCAAGGCGAACAAAAAGCAAGGCAAATGCAAGGCAAATGCAAGGCAAATGCAAGGCAAATGCAAGGCAAATGCAAGGCAAATGCATGGCAAGGCGAAGCGAAAGCAAGCAAAGGCAGAGCGAGGAGAGACGGCGCGAAGCAAGAGCAAAAAAAAAACGGCGAAACAAGCCAAGCCGAGGCGAGTGAGCCACAACGAGACAAAGCAAAGCACCAGAAGGGCATGGGCAGGGGGGCGTCGTAAGGCGTCAGAAGGCAGAGTCGTCAGAGTCCGAGCTTGATCGCCTTAGCATGATTTCCTACCTGTAACCTTTGGACTATGTTTTCGCTTTCTTGGTCACGGCCTAGATCAAGGCAATGAGGAAATGTGATATCAACAACAACCACAACAACAGCAGCAGCACCACCACCACCAACAACAATAACACCACCACCACGACAACCACAACAACAACAACCACAACAGCGACAGCAGCAACAACATATAACCAGCACGCAGCACAAAACACGCCGCCCTTGGACTTTCCAGCAACGCCGTGGGGCCACGGTAACAACACGAATAGAACTGCGCTTCGGAATCGTGGAGTAACCAGCTCACCACTACACAACCTCCGGTCCCCTTGGTGCGCACCTGGTACCAGGTATTCGCAAAACAAAACCCAAACGAAAACAAATAAAATCAACAAAACAACCAAAACAGCCAAAACACCTTGAAACAAACCAAACCAAACCGAACCAAACCAAACCAAACCAAACCAAACCATACCAAAGCAAAACAAAACCCACGCAACAAAAAGACAAAGAAAAAACAACGAGCACACAACAGAACAAACACCCCCCCCCCCCCTCCCCCCTATGGTCATATCATACGACTACGGCCATGCATGAAAATGAAGTACACCTCGCCAAAACAAAAAAAATACAACAGAACACCCCCAAAAAAAACACGTGCTTACCGATTATGCGGACGATGGCCGAGTACACGAGCAGGAGGCTCAGCACCAGAATGGTCACCGTCGAGAACAGTGCGCTCAGAACCTCCGCGCGCACGGGGCCGTACGTCAGCTTGTCGCAGGCAGGCCTCGCCGCGATCTCGCTCGCCAGAATCGCCAGGATGAACCCCTGCATCGATTCGACACATACCCCGCCCGACCACCACGACCAATCCGCCCATCCACCCACCCACCCAAGCACATTCCATTCATCCATCCATTCATCCATCCGAGATGGCAAAAGGCAAGCATGCACACGCGCGTTTTTCGGGTCATAGACAGCGGGTGCGAAAAGCTTGGCATGTCATATCAGGCATGCACACAGAAGTTTCGGGAGTTAAGACAGATGGAGCACTGGACGCACCAAAACTGACTGACATATATACCAGCTGCGTATCCACAAACCAAAATTCCCCAAAAGAACAAAATCAACCCCAAAAAACAAAACGCGAACCCCGAAAACCTGAATGGTATACGTACATGTATGACCAAATCCAAAACCATGAATGCACCCCCCTGGTCGGTGAAAACCCGACATGCTCCGTCCCGGCATTGCAGGGATGCTGGGGTCTATGGTCATACGACTAAGGACATGCATGAAAATGAAGAAGTACACCCCCCCTCCCCTCCACCCGCGCGCCTGGTTGGTGAAAACCCAACGTGCTCCGTCCCGGCATTGTAGGGATGCGAGGGTCTATGGTCATACGACTACGGCCGTGCATGAAAATGAAGTACACCCCCCCCCCGCGCAGCCAAAAATGGAAAATAAAAACGCTAGACACCGATTTAATGCACGAACCAACTCGGGGCGAGAGAGGCTGTGACGCGACGGGGTGGGACAGGACAGGATGTTACTGGGCGGGTACGTGAAGATAAGGCGGCAACTTGGCGGACTCACGCTGACGTCGGCGAGGAGGTGGGCGGCGTCGGAAATAATGGCCAGCGATCCCGACCAGATGCCCCCGATAATCTCGACGACGAAAAAAATAAGCACGAACGTCGTCGCCCGCCGAAGCTTCCTGCGCGGGTAGACGGAACGGACCACCCAGGCCACACCATACCATACAATACCACACCACACCAAACACGACAAAGCATACGTGAGACAGCAGTAGTGAATATTGGGCAAGACATTAAAGTCAGTACTCGAACTAGCATACATAATAAAAATGGGGGCAAAGCGCCGAAAGCCAAGAAGGTTGTGCCTGTTCCATTTGAGCCACCAGAGACAAACAACATACTGAAACCAAGTCAAAAAAAGAAAACGCCACGAGCGGTGTCTTTGGCCATATGAGATCACAACAACGAACACAAATGTTGTTGTGCGCCTGAACAGTAGAGCGTGCGGGCCTCCCAAACATTTCTATTTTTGGTTACGTAAGGGTATCTTGGCACCACGGGCTTCAAGCGGGCCGGAGGGTCACCAAACTTTACCTATTCCGCCATGGCGGGCACGCCGAAAATACTTCTTCTGGCGCCCGATCTATGGTCATACGGCTACGGCCGTGCACGACACGAGTACACCCTCCCCCCGCTGCCTCGCCGGTGAAAACCCGACATGCTCCGTCCCGGCATTGTAGAGGACACGAGTACACCCCCCCCCCGCTGCCTCGCCGGTGAAAACCCGACATGCTCCGTCCCGGCATTGTAGAGATGCAAGGGTCTATGGTCAGACGACTACGGCCATGCATGAAAATGAAGTACACCCCCCCCCCCCCCCCCCCCCGTTGCCAGCAGTGAACCTCGACCATCCTCGAGGAAGCACTTGCTCGGCACGAAGTTATATTACATACAGTATTATTACGGGACACCATAATAAATAGGACCTCCGGTACACACTGAGACCTATATATTTATATATTTTTTACCAACAATTTTTGGTCCTCTTTACTATGGTCCTCCGTAATAGAGCTGAGCACACCTCGATGCGGGGTGGGCCAGACGAACTGCCATCTGTGTCCACGGTGCTGTAGTATCAACGTATATGCATTTTTGGTATCAATGTGGGACGGTAGTCCCGCAGCAGACGTGCTTATTTTAGTCATGTTTGGTGTGGAGACAAGACACACTGAGTAGGGTTGTATATACTTGGTATGGCGTTACCACACTCTCGGGGGTCAGCAACACGACGTAAATCTCAGAGTGCCCCCGAGGGGCCAGGAAGGCCCTCAAGGATTATAGTGGTCATGAGGCGGTATGGTCGCTCAGGGGATACGAAGGACCTGGCATCTACATCACCAAATTTACTTTCCCGCTCAATCTACTCGTATATTGGAAAATTTTACCCTCAGCGATGTTTTGGACAAGCCGTGGTCACAGGTGCCCCCACCCCCCCCCCCCCCCCCCCCCCCCCCCGCCGGTACATGCCTTCATTGTTATCACTCCCACTGCTCGTCGATGTTCATGTTCATCGACTCTTGCTGACTCACGCTCTCGCGGTTTCCGCTCATCAATGTTTATGCAAGAAAAAGCCCCTGCAAGTATGGTACGTATATGTGTGCACTCGGTGAGACTTTGAACCCTAGAAATTGATCTTACTTTGGCACCGGGGACAACCTACCAAGCCACCGGGGACGCCGGCTTGCTCTGTGGCCATACAAACACCCAACAGCAAGAACAGCAACACATGCTCGAAAATGAAGCAGACCGTGGCAGCGTCTGTTACGCTGGAAACAGCGCAACACGAACAGTAGGCAGTCCAACCCCCCCGTGTAGGGGGCTACCGGAGGGGGAAAAATATGCGATATACGTCACGCATGCTGCCTGCGACCATGTTTTTTTTCTGAAGCTCCTCACGTGAGGAGCTGCACACTAAAAGAAAGGTAAACAAAAATGTTTTTTGGGAGGGAAAACAATGTTTCACACGGATGAACTATCCCCGTGGCCGGAGGATAATACAACGAAACACATTGCAACACGAGAACGAAAAATCCCGACGTTTTTTTGGGTTACTAACCCATTCAGGATTGAAAAACAATCCGACACTACATATATAGTTCCAAGTATTTTTTCCCCACATTGGTGGGACCAGTTCTTAACCCCTTAAGAACTGGTCCCACCAATTTGGGTAAAAACTACTTAGAATTAGTGTGGGACTTTTTTTTCAGTTCTAAATGGGGTAAAAGGGGTTAAGGGGCCCGGTCATTCAGAAAATGTTTCAGACAAAACGTGCTTCGTACCTTTACCGTACATAGCACGCGTCATTTTGCGTGGATATACGCCCGAAAACCGCTAGACAATATTGGGTGAGTTTGGGCACCTAAAAACGTGTGTTTCGCCGCCGGCGAACGTGAAAAAAGGTGCCTCTCTCTTGAAAAACAAATGTAGCCTACCCGGCGAGAAAGACACCAGCAGCTTTTTATGTTCGCCTCTGTAGCGGCGACCAAAGATGTTGCGCGACCCGAAACCCGTGTTGGAGCAAAAACCGCAGTTCCGGTCAAAATGTTGCGCCAGCGCAACAGCGCAACTGCTAATTAATATCCTGCACCTCGCACTTCGAAGAAGAAAATGTGAAATCAACATCCATATGCACCAGATACATATATCAGGTACGTATACATAAGCAGCGCTCCTTTTAGGCCGCCGGCGCATGTTGCGCGTAAAGGCAAACAATCATTGACCCTTTTAGAACTGCAGTCCCGTTATGGGGACAAACCACTCTAATTCTAAGTAATATGTCCCCAAAACGGGACTGCAGTTCTAAAAGGGTTAACAATCGCCGGAAAAAATATATTAAAAAAAAAACAGCAACAACTACAATAGGAACAGCAGCAACACAAATAACAACAGGCCTTGAAATATGGATTCAACCAGGGGAGCACGAAAAAAAAAAGAAAGAAAGAAAAAAGGCCACACTCCTCTTTTCGAGAGCCCAGACAGGGGGGAAGGTAGGTAGACTTAACAACAACAAAAAAATAGGTAGGAAAAAAAAGTCGTCGTTTTATCGATTCGTACAAAAATCCCAACGCTCCGATTATTTTTATTCAGTTTTACCTTGTTGGGAGTGTGGCGTCTGGGATTCGGCGCCGCGTGCTCCTCTGATTTTTTACGATTTTTAATACGAAGTAGGTATTTTGCCGGATCGTTTTCACCATTTTAGAGAGCCAAAATGTATATATCCCATACCGGGATGTGGGTCTATGTGCGGTGCTGTTTTCAAGTTGGGTCCCCAAAAAACGGATGGTGCGGTTGTATAACCAGTTGCAAAAACTACACACTACTGCGATAACACAGCCTACGCACAAAAAAAAATCGACCCTGCGGCGAAGCAAAAAGACACCCCTAATTTAGTGTTCGCCTACGGTGCAAAAGGCTCCGCAGCAAAAAACAATCGCCGACGTAGGACGAAACGTGTTGCGCAGTTTTTTTTTTTTTTTTGTGTTGCGCAAAGCTGCAACACGCCTCCGGCCCGTGTTGCGCATGTGCTTGATTTTGTAACTGATGTTGCGCTGGCCCAACAGCGCAACACCCAACACCAACGCTGGTGCAGAGTGCACACATGCATATAATACCAAACTCGACCGAACCCGAGGGGACCGCATACGAAGAAATAAACCAAACAACAGCGGCAGCGTATGGCTCAAAACCAGGCAAACACGGTTGAACGGCTATAATAGACCAAGTGAAAAATCTAGGTGTACTTGACCATCTTCATACGAGAAACTGGTACCATGTGAGGCCGGTTGATCGCAGGGCTCCTGGCGTGTGTTTTTTACTTGGTTTTAGTGTGTACCTGTTTGCGGTCCAAAATGGAGCAGGTATACCTGATTTTGGCTAAAATTCTAAAAAAAAACGTGGGCGGAGCTATTAGGGTGTACCTATTTTTGGTCCAAAATGGAGCAGATATACCTGGTTTAGGCTGAAACTCTAAGAGAAACGTGGGCGAAGACTTAGATGCACCAGGTACCAGTACCAGGTGCAGTATGAAACTAAGAATAAAGTGGGCGAAGACTTGAACGTAAGAGTGGGCGGCAACGGTGGCCAGGAAAGGGCAACACCACGAGTAGGGTTCAGGGTTCAGATGGCACCAAATAAACAGAGTAGACGAAGACATGCGAGATGGGGGAGGGGGGGGGGGGGCGTACTCATTTGTTGCTTGCCTTAGTCATTTGATCATTGACCACGCATCCCTTTCGAGACGGAGCACCGTTCCTACT
Organism: Saccharina japonica; assembly: GCA_008828725.1. Lineage (NCBI taxonomy): Eukaryota > Phaeophyceae > Laminariales > Laminariaceae > Saccharina > Saccharina japonica. The sequence continues at coordinate 39,104 of MEHQ01003772.1, forward strand.
CCTAATAGAGACACCTCCAACACTTGGGCGCTCACTACGAGTATGTTGTTTCCATATATTACAAAGAAAAGTTTTGCTAATATTATCCCCTTCTTCCTGCTTCGCCGCCTGTGGCCACCATCTATCTCCTAAGATAGCGATCGTTTTCTCGCTACTATTTAGTGTACCAAACTGCTCCATGTCACACTGGGGGGGGGGGGACGCTAAACACACTATTAATCGATACAGCAGTATGGACATCAAAATACGTATGATACGTACGCAATATGTACACATAAGCAAATAAATGCGCCAACATGCCAACATACGTACTTAGAAGAATACACGCACAGAGTAGTATGTATACTTCGAAGTATATGAGATACCAATGTGCAGAAAGAAAAAACAACTCGTACGTGACGTGAGCCAACACTGGTATTTGCCAATCTCCCAGCAACATTATTTGGGAGCAAATAAGTTGTTGTGTTGTTGTTGTTCTTGTTGCTGCTGCTGTTATTGGTGCCGTTGTTGTTGTTGCTGTTGTTGCTGTTGTTATTGTTGTTGTTGCTGCTGTTGATGATGTCACTGCTGTTGTCGTCGTCGTGTCGTCGTCAGCGTTGTTGTTGGTGATACTGGTATAGACTATCACTCTGTCCCAAAATATAAACACTTTTTTAATGAATATTAATGAACAAAAGGTGCTTATATTTCGGTACAGAATGGAATATGTTGGTGCATTGTTGCCGTTGAAATGTCAACGTGGCCTTTGTTTTTGGCGTACCGTACAGGACACCTATGCATCATATTAAGAAACAGGCTAACAAGAAAACCAGGCTGATATTTAGAGGAAAATAAGAAAGGTGAGAGACGTAATCTTGAAATCAGTGTAGTAAGCACCCTCTCTCAAAAATTAAATCCAGCCTGGGCCAGCTTTCCTGCTTCTTAGTAGATGTCCTGTACTAACTGCTGTAGTTCTTGTTGCGGTGTTAAGTACTCAAAAGTTACAATGTTGCACTTTATTGTTGGTACATAGTGTGCCGGTCGCCCCGGTGATCTAGTGGTTAGCCTCAAATAATACTATTAATAAGGCTGAGGTCGAGGGTTTGAGTCTCCGCATAGACTTTTTTTTATGGTTTGATGACACCAACTGGCTGTCGAGAGCGCCTGGTGTAGCGTGGGTAGGCACAAATTCGACGCGAGCCGACGAGGGAACAAAGCGCTGAACTCTGCTCGCGATAGAAATGCAAGGCACGCGCGGTAGTGGGGAGGGGGGGGAGGAAAGCCTACTTAATGACTCCGGATCTGAGTTACGACTAAAGAGGGAGAGAATAGAAGGGCGAAGATAATACATGGGATGGGAGGGAAACATAAAAAACAATGAAAAAAAATGTTGCTGCCGCGTTGTTGGCGTTCAAACAATATGACCATTATAGCATTTGTTGCCGTTTTCATCTCAACTACGACTGAATGTATCTTTCTCATTGTTTGTTTTTGTCATTTTCTTATTTCGTCCTGTGATTACAACGCTCCGATTTGGTTTTCCATTCTGGCCTCTGGAGGCGTGATAGGTGTGGTGGGTTCAGGGGCGCCCTCGGGGGCAAAGCCTTCCCTGGTGGGATCAAGCTATGGGCGTAGGCTCCAACCCAAACCCATGTAACAAGCCCATAGAGCCCTAACTCCAGCCTGCAGCAAAAAAATAAAAAAAACGCAAAATAAGACTGGTCAGAAACACGGCTGCGCCTAGTTCGCATCGAGCGAGTAAAGTCACGAACTGCGAACCCCAAGACTCCGAAGTACGGACGACACCTACTAATACCCATCTATTGAGACAAAAAACATTTTCCAGGATTTTCCCCCGTTAACATCATTATAAGACCTACGAGTATATACGAGTACGGAGCTTAAGCACCGCCGTCTCCAGTAGACTTGAAATACATACTTCGTATGTATATAGCACGCTTGTTTACGTGCATCGAGGAGAAAAGTTGAGAAAATTCTATAGGTGGTGCGAACCGTTTCACGTGACCCCACCGGACCTGATCCCACCCAAAAGGTGCAAACGAAAAATTAGACCGCTGCCGGAACCGTTCTCGGCCCGGGTTTCGCCGAGGCCATGGCGTACTTCGAATTATAATACAAAACGTACCCGTAAAAAATATAAGCCCCGTTGATCTTGAAAAAAAAAAAGCAAAAACATGTTCAATCCGCGTCGCAAAAAGCCAATCGCCAAAATACCGGCTGGCAGAAAGCAGAGGCTTATTGTATGACTACGTACCGTTCAGTCGTCGTGCATGTGACGTAGCGATAAAGATGGCCGTTTAAGAAAATAATGTGCATACCAAAAGCGTTCCCCACTTTTACGGCGATACTTGTATGTTTCGAGTATACACGTGCGAGTGTACATGTTGCAAGAGCTTCCCCTCCGGGATGTGCCTAGGGGGGTGGCGCAAAAACAAATGGAAAACCTACCACGGCAGCATGCGATGTTGTATCATACGCCTATTGTATCATAGTACGTTATAAAGTATCTACTTATTACCGACTGCTGTACACTATGTACATACATGCAGACCCTTTTCGAACTCCAACCTGCATTTTGGGGATAAAACATACTTGGAAATAGTGTGGAACCGTTACTATTGGCTTTTAGTCATTTTATAGATTTTCTTAAATGACCCCGCCAAACATTAATCGTGTATCATAGCTGTCAATATTTAGTTGTTGTGGCGCTCAAGGTAAGGAAGGCCTCTCTCTAGAGCCAAACCGAGGACTCGCGAAAAAACAAGTTCGAAAGCACTCCACGTGACACACGGCACACACATGCGTGACACACGGCACACAGCGCACACGCAAACACACGTGACAATATGGGACACAGTGGTCATACAGAAGTGCGAGAATATTTGCAGAAATAGAAAAGGATGCTCCGAAGCAGGGGCTGGAAGTCCCGACCACACCTAAGAAATCCACTTGTTTTTCGTGTGGGGGATCGAAACTGACTTGATTGCAGCATGGGGGATCAACATTGACTTGGTTTTTGTGTGCGGGGCGAAAAATACTTGCATTAGTGTGGATTTAGATCGACTTGTTCATGTGTGGGTGGTCGAAGTTTACTTGTGTTCAGTGTGCGTGGTCGACATTGACTTGTTTTTTTAGTGCAGGCCGGAACTGACTTTGTTTTAGTGTGGGGATCGAAATTGACTTGGTTTCTATGTGGTGGTTGAAGTTGACTTGGTTTTTGTGTGTGGGCCGAGAAGGACTTTCTTTTGAGTGGGGGATAGAAACTGACTTGATTTCAGTACAGGTATCGCAATTGACTTGGTTTTGGTGTGGGGGTCGAAAATGACTTGGTGCTACTGTAGTCTCTGGATGGAAATTGACTGGGTTCTTGTTTGCGGGCCGAATACTACTTGGTTTTAATGGGGGTGGTTGAAATTGACGTGGTTTTAGTGTCGGGGCATCGAAATTGTCTTGGTTTCATAATGGTTATCCCAATTGACTTGATTTTAGTGTTAAGTGCGGTATTAAGTTGTCTTTCGTGAGGGTGATCGAAATTGGCTTGGTTTTTGTGCGAGGGGTCGAAATTGACTTGTTTTTTGTGTGAGGGCCGAAAATGACTTGGTGTTAGTGTGAGGATCGAAGTTTTCTAGCTCTTTGTGTCCGGGCCGAAAATTACTTGGTTTTGGTGGGCGGGGCTCAAAAGGTGCACCGTGCACCGCTTACACCCAACCCGCTGTTCGAAGGACGGTTTGACGCGATTGATAGATGTCGCGCTGCTTAATTGTTGGTCGGAGCTTTTCTCGTTCATTCGCTTCGTTATGCTCGTATGGTATAATCCAGTGGTGTGTATATGCACGCCTTACCCCGTCGGCTGTGGATCTGCTGGGCTCTCGGCTGCAACCGAAAACCGCACTGCAGCAGCAGCAGTGATGTTGTTCTACCTGTAGCAGAGCATTCAGCGGTACATATATAACACAGCAGCAGAGACCCCTAGCTGTACAGATTGCAGGGTCCGATAAAAAAAGCAACTGCAGTACGAGGGGCCCACATCACTACAGCGCGGACAAAACTGTCGAAAACGAGTGGTCTTGCTTCCTGCCCTGAGTGAGGCAGGCGCGTATAGCGTTGTAGCCAGCTGATTGTAGCACGCACCTCGCAGTGCTCGTGTGCTGTCTGTTGTATAGTCTGTGGTGTCTGAGTTACGCATGTACAAAAGACAAAAAAAAAAAAGTGCAACACAAGTTAAAAAAAATAGGCATGGACTCGCCGAGGATCGACCTCACGCCTTCAAATCTAACATCGGGCATCGTGACGGTTGGATCATATTACCGAAGATCCATACCATACCGATGACAATGGGAACGAGATCTTTGAAATAATTGAATTGTTGTTTTTACATAATTTCAGCGGCTGTATCTCGCGGGGAACGTAAAATGATACTTTCTGCTATCAGGAGCTTTTCGTCATTTTTGCGAGAGCCTTCCAATGTAGTTGGTAGTGTATACAGGGTATCGCTTCGAATAGTTACGAGTACGTACGAGGAAATAATATTTCGTGAAAAATCCAAAGGTTGGCCCAAAACCGGAAGACGTTCCAATCTCGTCAAAAATTGGGCCAATCTTTGGAAGCTTTGCGAAATCTTGTTCCATCGTAGAATGTTCGTTGCTACACCTTGTAAGAACCACCAACATCATTGGAAAGCTCCGAAAAAAATAATACCAGGTAAAATATTCCTGGTAACAGAAGTCCCATTTTTACAGTAGTTCCCCGCGAGATAGAGCCGCTGAAAGAGTGAAACAACAAACATCTCAGAATTTTAAGATTTCGTTCCCATTGGCATCGGTCTTACCATATATTATTTTTCGTGGCGCGCGCCATACGCGCGACACGCCGCAGACACACCATGCACAGCATGAAAGCAGAAGAGAAAGGTGCGGTAATTGGTGATGATTGATGACGGATGCGAGCCTTCGATACATAAACTATTAATAGCAACACCAGAACACGCGCGTGGTGTGGCCCGCTGCTGCTCGTGCTGCTAGGCGGGGTTGTAACGTTGCTTGTATTTTTTTTCATGTTGTCTCGCGTGAGGTAGATTTATGGGGTGAGCTTCGGGGAAGAAACACAAAAAAAACGGAAATAGAAGGACAGTTGAGATACTCATATCGAATCAAAATGGCCCTTACATCTCCGGCCAGAGTGAGAGGAGATCTGTAACGCACAGCAGTAGAACATAAATGTGGATGGTGGATTACGGACCGCAGGCTCCGATAAACACAGCTAGCCATCGCAGCACAGCGCAGATGGGCGTGTCACACCCGCGCGGTGTTGCCTGCTGGTGCTTACGCGGGGCAGCATTGTAACGCTGTGCTCTCTGCATGTCCTGTTGTATACCTGTGGAACACTGGTGTGTCTGGGCTGTGTGTTCATGAGCTCGTGACAGGGCAAAACACAGATACAAGCTTACCGATACGTATATACGTACAACACAAGACCTCATGCACAGAACCCGGAAAACCATATTATCCACTCCCGCCGAACACAAAACTTTGGGCGCTTGGTATGCGTGCTACAAGCCAGTGCTCGGATCGAGCTCAAACCTCGACCAACGTCTCCGGCCGGGCTTCCCGTGTCGACGCATTTAGCGTTTTACCGAAAAGTGCTCGTACGAACAGATATGCTCGAAAAAAGACGAGCATTCCACAATCATACCTATACCTACCGTATACATTGGTAAGCAGCAAACATCATACCCGAAGGGACAACTTACGTACGTAGCTAAAACAACTATGTCCAGGCGCCTGCGATGGAAATTATGTGCAGGCGCAGCAAGGAAGTGCCAAACTAGGCTGTTGATGAGTGACCGCTCTCCGGCCTGGTCTCACGCGGATGGGAACCCATTTGGCACCCTGCCTACAAGGTGCAGAAATGAAACTAGCCCTCCGAAGGAACCGCCAGAGGCCCACCAGGCACCCTGATCCCATCCAGAGGCACAGCTCGGGCACATTTATACTTCGTTATTTTTTGCCCAACCAGTTCGATTCTCGCAATATGCGAGTTGGTGATTCTTTTTGTTTGCTTGTTTCGTGGCTGCGGACGATTGCTGCGCCTCTGTATGGGATCAGGGTGCCCGGTGGGCCTCCGGCGGCTCCTGCTGAGGGACAGTACCATTTCTGCACCTTGTGGGTGGGAGTAAGGTGCTAAACGGGATAACATCCGGGTGGGATCAGGTCCGGGTGGGGTCAGCGCCTGCCCATACTTTTCATCGCAGGCGCCAGAACATAAAACTATTTTGGATAAACTTAGGGCACGTACGAGTATTTATATGTACATGCAGCAGAGGCCCGTGATGTTATTTTTCAGTACCGCGACCTTCTTTCGACTCTCGCCACCATATTTCTATTCGAGTACGTATGTCCAAATATCGTATTTGTGCATACATATACATACATACGACCGGATGCATATTTTGTATATGCGTGCGTCATGATACGAGTATTCATAGAACATATATATGCTCCAGCAACAATCACCAAACCTACGAGCAGCGAGCAGCGTAGGATTAGAACACCAAACAAAGTAAATAATAGAAGGTGCAGCACAAAACAATTCGTATGGCGAAGCGCACGGCGCAGGCTTCCCTCTCTCTCCCTCTCCCTCTCTCGTCTCGAACGCGCGTATAAATAGACCAATCGCCTGTCTCATCTATGACGCGTCTATTTATAGACCAATCGCCCAACGTAACCATACCCCCACGTAGTGACTGTACCTCTGGTTGGCTCTGACCTCCGCCAGGTTGATCTCCGCCTGGGCGGGCCGAGTTCTGCCGTTCTCGCTGTCCGCCAGTCCATCTGTCTCAAAGTTGTGGTCCGTCGCGTGACCCCCGTGGTTGTGGTCATGCCCCCCGAGGCTGCCATGGTCGTGCGAGTGGTCGTGCCCCCCCCCGTGAGACCATAGCACCGCCGCCGCCGCCCCCGCCGCCGCCCTCGCCACCGCCAGCGAACAGGTCTGGAGACCTCTGGTTGCCCGGGGAGAAACGAAACCTGATATATAGGGTGGCTATTAATGTGACAGGGGTGTGGTTTCCTCCTCCTCCTCCTCCTCCTCCTCCTCACTCCTGTCTCCTTTCCGTCGTGCTTTGTTGAATGAGCTCTGACAGCTGGTCGGGTAGGCTGTACGTAGGATTAGTCTGTTCGTGCAACTCTCGGTGGCAGGAGCTGGTACTAATAGTTGTTTTGTTGTTGTTGCTGCGCAGACCAGGGGCAGCAGCAGGGGCAGCAGCAGGGGCAGCAGCAGGGGCAGGGCAACATAAACAATACCAGGTTCAGTACAAGACACCTATGTTAACACATGCGTAAAATAACAAGAAACAGATCCCTGTGGTCCAGGCTGGATCATACTTGAGAATGGTTGCGTTCCACCCTGCTGCTGTAGATTCCAACTAGATTCAGTATAACAACTCCCGAAGTTGATTTTCCTGTTCAGTCTCTCAGCCTGTCTTTCTTATTGCTATTTAGTAGGCGGTGTCCTGTACGACTGCTCTTATATATAACCTGGTATATAATACCCAAGAGGGAGAAACACGACGACTATCGTAAGTAATAAGAGGGGGGAGGGGGGGCATCCAACCGATCCCAAGCCGCTGCTGCTGTTGTTATTGTTGTTGTTGCTGCTGCTGCTGCTGCTGCTGCTACTACGGCTGCTGCTCCTGCTTACTGCTGCTGCTGCTGCTCCTGACTCCGGATCGTGCAGAGTTTGTGCATGCCTCTGCCATTTCAAGGTGCACTTCTTGGCAACTTGGTGTACCAACAAGCGCCATACTTGTCTATGCTAGCAGTGGAACACTCTTAAGATACTGGCTGTGTACTGCAGGATAGTAGCACGAACAGGGGTAGTGGATTCGGATTCCCTGTCAACTAACTGAACGGTAGGTGCACTTTGCTGTTCGTTCTGTTACACCGTCTTTGATCCGACCACCCTTTTTTTAATAGATAATCGTTTACCAGGTACGTATTATCCATCTACTATTCGTGCTGGCTACCCAGGCGAAACGAGCGTGCAGACGTAGTACTTCACCCCGGACACGTCAGGCGAGACACCAAGGTATGCTCACATGAAGGAACTCGGCTGGGCAGTGCGACTGCAAGCTTGGCATGCACATCCATGCATCAAGTCGCGCCACACAGCCAGGAGCCCAACCCCGCTGCACCTACGCCTTACTAAACATGGAAATCCCCTGTTTTTCGTCCAAATTGGAGCTGCCGCATGCCGCACAATGAGAAATCCTCATTGCTGCCGCATTTGGAGCTCCGAGAGCTACCTACAAAGCTCGCCGGAAATCTGCAGCCACTGAGGTGATTTTGAGTCAGAATTCTTTGCAGGCTTTTTTTCGTGGAGGAGTGTCCTTGTCTGCCTCCTCGTATTGCGATTATCCCAAAGTCCCCGATAAAAAAACGTCCTTCTTGTACAGCAGTATGATACGTACGTCCATGGACAGCAGCAGTATGTCGAACACAAGGTCCGCTTGGACAGCATCAGAGGACCAAAGGAACTCGTACTACTGCCGAAGCAGTCTGCTGCTGTCGCTCGACGCTCAACGCAAGAGTCATTGCCGATGGCGCCTTTCATGCGGGTGGTGGCTCTCGCCGGTGGGTGTAGCAGCAGCGCCCCTGAAACCTTCGCTACTGCTCGATACCCCCATCTTGCAGCAGTACAGCAGTATACGTACATCTCTGGTGGGGCGAGTGGCATGATTCGTTCGCGGATAGCGTCGGTTTGACCCCCAGTTCGGACGGCCTCGAACCTCGAAGACAGGAAAACACGTCGTTCCAGTCTTCGTGCAAAGCAAGACGTACGGTACGTTGCGCACCCCCTCCTAGGGAATCCCCATCCTTCACAAACCGCTGATACCACGACATTCGTTTTCCTACCCGATGCATATACCTACTCTGTAGATGCATACCCTACGATCGTACCAGAGGCACCAGGTGCGAGTACTCGTTTTCTCACCCTGGTATTATACGACACTTCATGTTTCACCACCGATCATGTGATCATGCCGCGTGGCAGGGAGCTACGTACCTCGCATTGAAAGTTGAAAGACACCAACAACAAGCACCACGACTCTCGCCGTCCTATCCAGCGGTACAGCAGTACAGGACACCTCATAAGAAACAGGCTGATAAAAAAAGCCTGGCTGAAATTTCAGAGTAACGTAACAAATTCAAGAGTCGTTATATCGAAATCAGTGTGGAATGCGCCCTCTCCCAAATAAGAAATCGAGCCTGGGCCAGCTTTCCTGTTTCTTATTAGGTGTCCTCCACCGCTGTACTCGATGTCCCGCTCTATGACTATCTCGCTACAGTATGTACTCTTATGTATAATGCCCATTGTATAATATGAACACCTATTGATGCCTTTTATTCCACCCTGTGATACTCGCTGTACTGCTCCTGATGACACGCTGTTACTATTGGTATTTTCTACGAGTATTATATCTGGTATACTCGTTTTCCATACTGTACCTTATCATACTCGTTTGGAGTACCCAAGCATACTCGCTATCCTACCCTGAGCTACCCTAAGATACTATGTATCCTGCCCCATGATGCCGTAGGCCAGCGGGACCGACACGGACGACACCAACAAAAACGAGAGAGGGCAACTCCGCGACTGCACCCCCGGCGAGGACCCCGCCCCCTGAGCTGGATATCAAGATAGTCGGACAGCAGCACCATACGTAGGTACCCTGGCAACAGCAGTGTTTAATTATGTCTCTGCTTGCTGGTCTGAAGTTCGTCAAGAAGGCGCCTTCTTCTGCGGCTGCTGCTGGTGGTACCGCTGCGGGAGGAGCTGTCGGGCAGGAAGGAGGGACGGGCGAGGAAGGGGAGAGGGACGAAGAGGGGAAGGAGAGGAAGAGGGGCGACAAGAAACACAAGGACAAGAAGGATAAGGGTGGCAGCAGCCGTGGTCGCAAGGACAAGAAGAAAGTGAGAGGAAGGCCCCGATTATGTATGGCTTAATATAACTCCCTACCAGGCATGTCTGTTAGTACTAGGGTATTGCTGGAGTATATCGTGTGCTATAGTATGTACAGGTACAGAGTAGCGGGGCTATTTCTGGTGGGAACTACGTGTGCACAGCGTTCTAGAGTATAGTCTACGCTACGAGCACAGTATGGGGGATAGTACTATTAATAGTGGAAACTATGCGCAGGGTATTTATGTATGTATAGAGTATATTGTAGTCTACGAGTACAGTGTATGGGTTCGTATTCATAGTGTGTACTATGCATCAGGCACATTGTACCATGTTGATATGGCGCGACTCAAAGGAGCTGGAAGTTTTAACGGATAAGGATAATGACCACCACCACCAACATAACCTCCCCCACCGCATCGCCACGGCCACTACCAGTGAACACACGGTTGACCAATTCAACCATAGCCCCGATAGAGGATGAACTCGGGACGATATACCCCCCCCCCCCCCACACGATCCACAAGCTTATGATGTTTCGCGTATATACCGCAACAACACGCTCGCACGGAAATAACAACAGGCCTCCGGGAGCAAGGACAAGGACGCCTTGTCAGAACCCGCCTCCAAACGTCGGAAATCCCATGGCAAATCGTCGGCGCCATCAGTGGCGCCGTCTGGCGGCATGGACTGGATAGATGCAGCGCTGGATGTCAATGGCGGCAGCACGGGCAAGAATGGGGAAGCCGCTACGGCGGAGGAGGTTGCGGCCAAGGAACGCGAAGAGGTAAGACGGCTGGTGTGGCCGTGGCGGTAGTGGTGGCGGTGGGGCTACCGCTGGCGATAGTGGTGGTAGTGGTGGTGGCGGCGGGGGTTTGTGATGGTGGTGGTTGCGGTAGCCGGAGTTGTTGCATGGCGGGATGGCGGTATAGCGGTAGCGGTGGAAGTTGCTGTGGTGATGGTAGCGGTAGCGGTAGCGGTAACGGTAGCGGTGGTGGTAGTGGCGGCGTCGGCGACAACGGTGGCAGTGTCGGTGTTGTTAACGGCGGCGGCGGTGATGGTGGTGCTGGTAGCGGTAGCGGTCGGGGTGGCGACAGACATGGCCTTGGAGCTAGCGACGGTGATGGCGATGGGAGTTCCAATGGCGTATGTACGGCGATAGCGACGCTATAGCCTGTGCGATAGCGATGGCGATGGCACCCATGATGGGCAGTAATAACGGCAATGGCAATAATAGCGGAAGAAACAGCAGGAACAACAAACAACATAACTAGCCATACCAACACCAAAAGCCTCCACAACAATAACGACAACTACTACACCAAACAAAGTCAACACAGACACCACCAACAACAACACTCAAGACCAACGCCAACACTACTGAAGACCAACCCCAACACCATAAGCAACGCCGACACCAACATCGATAATGCATTGTCAGTTTGACGGACTGCACCCACAACTGCATGCAAGTTCCGTTAGAGAGCGTTAGGACGGCCTATGTGGTTTTGTGTTCGCCTCAGTGAGATCGGAGGTGTCTGCTGTGCAACCCCGGCAGGATGAGGAGTGTAACGGATTTCGGTGTTGCAGGAAACTCAGATTGGATGGAAGGCGGTGGGGAAAAGGAGGGGGTATCGTCCTGGTTTTGGAAGGATAGATATGGTGTTGGTTGTGGTGTTGGCGATGGTGTTGGTGAGGGCCATGGGGGTTGGTGCTGGTGCTGATGGCGTTGGTGGTTTTCGTGGTGTTGGTGGCGTTGTTGGTGGCTGTGGTGTTGGTGTTGGTGTGGTTGTGGTGGTTGCGTTGGCTGTGTTGGTGTCGTTGTGGTCTTTGGGTTACTGCTCCTGGTGATGCTGCTGGTGCTGGTGTTGATGTTGATGTCGTTTGCTGATTGTTGCCGGGCAAGAGTGTTCCGGTGCTTGTTCCAGCTCCTGTTGTGTGCCTTACATACGCCGCGCAGCTGATCTGCCTGACAGGCGTGAGATACGCTCGACAAATACACGGACGGAGGACACAATGATGGAGGAGAGTAAGAAAGGAAGGGAGTGACCAAATCAAGATATGTACATGGAGGGAAGAACGGCAGGAAGGAGAGCGTCCGCGTAACACACCGCCTCCGCCTAAACTTACGGAAACCCCTGGCATTTAGATCGGGCAACTCAAGGGAAGCTGTCCAATCTCACCGCATTCGCCGCTGCTCCGCTCCCCTCCCCTCCCCCCTCGCCGCGCACACACACCTCCGCAGGAGATCGACCTGGAGGTGGTGAAAGGCCTACGGGACCCGAAGACAAGGCGAAGGTAGGCGGGAGTTATAGAGTGCTGCTGTGGCGTTTTATTGCCGTCATGTTTCTGACGTTGGGTTCACGCCCGGGGAGAGGCCGCGGAACGTTGGGACGGGTGTGTATGGTCCCCGATTGTTGTTGTTGGCGGTAGTGGTTGTAGTATTGTTTGTGGTGGAGGCAATAGCATTTATGTTACGGTTGTTGTTGGTCTTATTGTCGTCTTTCTAATGGTTGCTGAACGTTTTTCGTTGCTTTGTTGTAGCTGCGGTCCACGACCACGATTTTTCGCGTATTACCTTACCAGCGACGTACGTACGTGCTGTAAGTGTCCCCTGCCACTCACTACCAATACACCAAACCGGTACCAGGTATGCACCGCGATTTCCCGAAACAGTTACGTACAGTGCGCCTTTTTAAGTCCACCTCCCTCGCACGGGCAATGCAGCACCGCAGTACGGAACTTATAAATACACGTATCATCATAGTGGGCGCGCGCTTAAAGTGCACCTTCCTCCTCCTTTCGGCTTGCCCCCCCTCCCCCCCCCCTCCCTCCCCCCACCCCCAGATATGGTCTATACGACCCGCTGAAGGGCGAAATCGACCCTACGGCGGCAAGCACGGGGAGCGACGGAAAAGGAGTCGCAGCAGCAGCCGGGAGTGGTGGGGGGGGCGGAGGAGGAGGCGGTGGCTTGGGGTCGGGGTCGGGGGGGAGAGGGCGGGGGGGGGGTCTGCCGGGTTTTTTCTTTTTTTTTCTCGGCGTTTGCTCCGCCGGTATTGGCAGGCGTTGGCGACAAGGGGGCTGGGTAAGTGGAGGGAAGCGGGGGAGAGGGGGTGGGAGTTGGTGGTGTTGGTAGTATTGGTGATGGTGGATGTGGTTGTGTGTTTTGTTGGTGGCGGTGCTGGTGTTGGTACTACTTGTAGTGTTGGTGGTGTTCGTTTGGGTGGTGGTGGTGGTGGTGGTGGTGGTGTCGATGTGAGCAGTGGTGTTGGGTGGTCGTAGTTTTGTTTTTTGTTTGTGCGGAGGGGTTGCGTTGGTGTTGGTGTTTTTTGTTGGTGTCGTTGTTGTTGTTGTTGTTGTTGTTGTTGTTGTCGGTGTCGGTGGTTGACGTTGGTGCTGTTGTCCTTGTCCTTACTGTGTGCGAGGTATGCATCGTTCTTGCTGCCCTCGCCCTGCTGAAAACAACGGAGGCTTCTTACAACGCCCTTCGTTCCCTTTCTCTCCGTGGTCCCGCCGCCGCTCTCTACAGCTGGCGGGCGAAGGCGTTGAAGCGTGCGCGAGAGAAAGCACAAAAGTCTGGCCAATCTCTAGAAGAACTCGTGGGAGAGAGGTGAGCGAGTGCATCAATCACCGTTACCCCTGCCGCCCTCGCTTCAGCCCCCCTCCTTTCGTTTACCTCCCTACCCCAGACCCTTGGCCTGTAAGGGTAGTACGCTTTGACAGTTTCATGCGGCTCAATTACACCTGGTGGTTGCATGATGAGTTGGACGATTTTTTTACTTTCGAGGTGGTCTGTCTGGGTTTGGTTTCGGTACCCCCCTTGCCCGGTTAGCGTGCTTGCCTGTGTTTTTTGTGCCGATTCTCGTGCTATTTTTATCGAGAGTGACGCGCTGTTTCTTTTATCTCGCGGTCCCGCCGGCCCGCCTTACGATCGCCTCGCCGTTGTGTTAGCACACAGTCAAATGTGGGTGAAAATTCTGATTCGTCCACCCTCTGGTGCGGCTTGGGCGAAGCTACGGCTATATCGGCGTAATGCTAGAAATAATGCTAGCAGCAGCAGCAGCAGTAGTAGTAGTAGTAGTAGTAATAATAGTAGCAGGAGCAGTAGCAGTAGCAGCAGCAGCAGTAGCAGGAGCAGCAGCAGTAGCAGCAGCAGCAGTAGCAGTAGTAGTAGTAGTCGTAGCAGCAGCAGCAGTAGTAGTGGTTGTCGCAGCAACAGCAGTAGTAGCAGTAGTTGAAGTAACCGTGGTAGAAGCAGCAGGAGGAGAGGGAAGGAGAGGAGGAGAAGGAAGAGTAGCAGCAGCATCAGCAGACGTGCAGTGCGCTCCGGGTTAGCCCGTTTCAGTTCTTGTTGTGTTCCTTCCTCGTTTCGTCGTTTTATCGTCGCCTCGCTTACCATTATTGATTGTTCACCTCCCCCTTTCCTCTTTTCAGTTTAGCTTGCGCTTCTTACGTGTCGTGCGTTGGTCGTTTTGTGTTTTCTACTCTTTCGCCTGAGCTTGATCGGCCTGCATTTCCGCCCGTACCCCCCCTCAGCCACCCCCAGTTCCACCGCCACCACCGGTCCCACCCTCAACCCCAGTCCGAACCCCACCCCCACCTTTACCCCCGTCCCCATCCCCACCCCTACTCCAACCCCAACCCCATTACCCGGAGCCCCAACCCCACGGCCACCCCCGACCCCACCCCAACCCTCAACCCCAATCCCAACCCCACCCGCTTCGTCTCGAATGGGATGCATGGTCAATGGTCAAATGACTGTAAGGCAAGCAACCAATGACTACGCCCCCCCACCCCCACAACTTCACCCCCACCTGCGCTCCACCCCCAACCCCAACACACATGTCCCCCCCCCCACCCTCACAACCAACCCCACCCCCCAAACTCCGTTTTCATTAAGGTGGGGATCGCTGGACCAGCTGAAGCGAGACTCTAGGGGGGGGTCGGTCGGCGGGCGGTTCGGGAGACGCAGAGGGCGGGATGATCTCGCTTCACTAGCGTCCAGCGATGTCAGGATAGCTCCCGATGACTCCGGCGGGCTCCTCGGAAAGGTATGTTCGGATTTGATTTTAGATTACAAGGGGTATACTTATAGGGGGAAGGGTTGGTGGTGTTTTTTTTTGTAGCTTTGGTCTTTTGGGTTTTTAAGTTTGGCTTTTTTGTTTTTTTTTTCTTGAGTTTGGGGGGTATAGTCCGTTTTTTTATTTTTTTGGTTTGGATTGGATTGTGGCTGTTATATATATTTATTGTTTCGGGATTCGGTTTGGGGATGTCTGCGTGTCGGTGTTGTTTGAATGTGGAGAGGTTCTTGCGTTTTGGTTAATGGTTTTGGGCTTGGCTTGGAATCGGCTTGTGTTTGCTTGGGCTGACGTTTAGTTGGCGTTGGTTTTTGTTTATTTGTCATCATATAGCAGGCCCCGCACACGCCCTCTCCGTTGCCCCTCTCCGTCGACCTCTGGCGCGTGCCTACCGCTACCGCTGCTCCGCAGATCGGCCGGAGTAGCGTCAACGGGCCCGGCCGGGACAGGGACAGGGAGCGAGGGGGCCGGGGTGGCAGGCTGAGAATAGGCCGCGATGCGAAGGACACCGACGTGCTCAAGCGTTTCTCCGACAAGCTGGAGGGTGCCCTCGGCAGAAACGAGGAGACGAGGCGAGGCGACCGTGATGGCGATGGTGGTAGTGGCGATCGTGATGGTCGGCATGGCGGCGTTGATGACACGGGTAACGGTAACAGTCGCGGGGGCGGGGGTAGGGGCCGAGGCGGGGGCGCAGGTGAGGGAAGGGAACGAAGGGGGATGCGTGGCGAGGGCCGCAACGGGGGTGAAGGCGCTCGGGGCGGGGAGGAGGCCGGGTCGGGGGCGGGAGGAGACCGGGGGGAGAGTGGACGTGGGTGGAGAAGGGAGAGCGCCCGAGATGGCGAGGGCCGCGGCGGCGACAGCGGTGGTGCTGGTGCAGGCGAAGACGAGCCGTCGAGAAAGGGAAGGGGTTTCAGACAGGAGGAAGACCGCAGCGATAGACGGCGAGGCGCTGGGAGAGAAGCAGACGCAGATCAAGATAAACACCGCGAGGGTGGAACGGGACACCCGAGATCGACCGAGGCTGGACCAGGGGATGGGGAAGAGGAAGGGGTGGGAGCTGGGGCGGGGGGGTGGCGCGAACGTGAGGCACGGGATGGGGGAAACAGCGGCAGCAGTGGGAAGAGGGCAAGCGACGGTGACGACCTCCGTGGCTCTGGACGCCGTGGAGGGGCGCGGCATGACAAAGAGGGGGATAAGGAGGTGGGGCGACGAGGCCAGGATGACGGTCGGGCGCGGGACGCAGGGTGGGGCGGAGGCGGTGGCGGGTCCGCTGGCTTTGAGGGCAGAAGGGGTGGTGGGGGCGGAGGCGGAGGGTATACGCGGCGGGGTGACTCGCGCGACCGCGGCTCCGGCGATCGCGGCACTGGCGACCGGGGCTCGGACGATGGAGGCCGTGATGGAGGCCGGAGAAGGAGGGAAGACCTTTCCAGGGGGGGCGGGGTGAGCGGGCGTCGCCGGGAGGATAGCAGGGATCGAGCCACCCCAGCTGTGGCGGCGGCGACGGCGGCGGTGGAGCGGGGGGTGGGGGCCAGGGAGGGTGCGACGAGCTCGAGGGGGAGAAAAGGCGACGACTCTGATGATGCTAGTGGTGGTGGCGACGAGGAGGGGGCAGGCCGGCGAAAAGGGGGAGGTGGTGACCGCGGCGGGGAACGTGGCCTTGAAAACCCTGCCAGGCGCGGTGGTGGTGGTGGTGGTGGCGGCGGTGGAGGCGATGACGGGGGGCGGCGAGGTGGGACGGGGGAGAGAGTCTCCCCCGACGCTGATGTCGAAAGGGCGCCATCGAGACGAGAAGGGGGAGAAAGAGATGACCGAGAGCGCCGAGGTGTTGTCAGAGATGATGTCGCCGGCGGAGGTGGCCGGGTGAGGGGCGACGAGGCCCGGGACGGTGGCGAGGAAGGAAAAGGAGGAGGGGCTGCAGTGGTGATGGTTACCTCGGAGCCGGCGGCTACGGTGGCTCCGGCCGGCAAGGTGCTGAGCGAGGCGGAGCTGACGAAGCTAGCCGTGGCGGCTATGAAGGCGAAGCTCAAGGGGGACAAGGCGACGCACGCGCGTCTTACGGAAGAGGTTAGTATTGGTTTGGTTTTGTTTGGTTTGGTTGGTGTTGGCGTTAAGTGGTGTTGGTGTTGTGGGTGTGGTGTGGTCTGCCTTTTGTTGGTGGTGGTGTTGGTGTTAGTGATGTTCTCGTTGTGTGCTGATGTTTTTGCAGTTTTTGCTGATGTCGTTTTCGTTACATAACCGTGTACTTAGTATTAATACTTTTTTTTTCATTGTTGTTGTTTTATAGTTGCCCACGTCAACTCTGCTCCCCCGCCCCTCGCTTAGCGCTTGGTGCTAGCAGTGTCCGCCTGGTCGGTGAAAACCTGACGAACTCCGTCCCGGCATTGTAGGAATGCAAGGGCCTATGAGCATAAAAAAGCGGCCATGCATGACATAAGTACACCCCGCCCCCCTCCCATGGCCACGCATGACAACGCATAACCCCCCCCCCCCCCCTCCACCCTGGCCCGCGCCCTGCCTGCCTCACTACAGGCGCGCGCCGGGCGAGAAGCGAACGCCATCGCCGCCACCGCCGCTGCCGCGGCTGCCGCCGCCGCTCCTGCCGCCCGCTGGAAACCCGGTCAAGACGGAGAAAACGAAAAGGCGTCTTCTACACGAGGGGCACCGGGGACAGCCACAAAAGCAGGAAAAACGGGTGGAAAAGAGGGAGCGGAGGACGAAGAAGAGTTGGAGGTGGTGACGGTTTTCGACGAGAATGGAAGGCCGGTACGGACGGTGGCGGCTGCGCTTATGAGGGAGGACATGAGGACTGGGTGAGTGGTGCACGAAGGAAACGGACCGGGGGTCGGTGACGGTCCACAAGGGGAGGGATAAGGGGGGGGGAGGGGGGGGGCGTGATTAGGATTGCCGTTAATATGGGTTCCCTATTGTTGGTTTGCGGCGTGTTTGCGCCAGAAAAATGCCTCGTGAGTCGTGCGAGAGGAGCGTGGGTGGGTTTCCTGAGCGACAAAGGTGGGGGGGGGGGGGGGGGGGGTGCGATGTCTTCACGCGTTGGTGCGGTGGCTTGATCGTTTCGAGTATGCTTTTTTTTTTCGCGCCCTCGTACATTATTTTGGTTGGTAATTGGCGCTTGTTGCTGCTGCTGATGTTGCTGTTGCTGTTGCCGAATCGATTTTTTTTTTCTCACCCCAACTTTTTTGGTTTTCGTCCGCTACCCGTTTTCCCGTGACCCCCGGGCGCACATGCGTTGCACCATCACAACCACCCTCACCACCACTGTCGTGATCGTCACTGCGGCCACCATCACCATCATCGTCACAATCCATAACCACCATCACCCTTCAACTGTCGTCACAATGGCTGCCGGCTGGCAGAGCACGCAAGGGCAAGCTGAAGAAGGTGGGGGGGCGTTGGACCGATGCCAAGGACGAGAGCATCGCAGACTTCGTACGGCGGGAGCGAGAGCAGGTGCGGTAGCGGCGGCGCCAGCGACGACGGCGGTCGCGGTTGGGATCGGTGTTGTCAGTGTTGGTTGTGGGGTCACGGTCGGCACTGAATATTGTTTGGGATGTTTTTTTCCCTCTTGTTTTTTGGTTTTTGCGAAACGAAACATATATTTTGGGATGGACTGATTGTTTTGTTGTTTGTTTTGTTCCTTCTTTGGGCCCGGTGTTGCCTTTTGACGCTTACGTTGCCCTTCATAGTCATGCTTTCAGCAACTGAACGGAAAACGTAACTGCGATGTTTTTATTTTTACAGCGCGGGAGCCCCAATCACTCGCGGCTGGGGTCGACGTTGTCTAGCCCGCGATGGTGATCATGCAACCATTAATTATATGATTTCGCTTCGATGCGGTTGTGATTTTTCCCCGGGTTGACATGTGTTTGACGCCATACTGGTGTTATCTTGATTGAAGTAGGCACACAAAGCCGTGTAAAACGCGGTAGTGGTGATCTATAGGTATGAGGCCATAGGAGCGAGGGACCCAGGATTGATACAATGACGCTCCTGCAGGAGTGTCTCCGGCCGTATTCGCCCTGTTTTTTTGTTAGATTACTCTACTGAGCACGGAACCGGTTGAGTTTTCGCACATATATGCGTCCATACAACTGCAATGCACGCGCATACAACACGCGCACACGCATACAACACACGTCGTTGGAACATACAATACACACAGTGCGCGTACAACGTGCGCGTGCGCATACTTGACGCATTATCACATGTAACGTATGCACACGCACACAGTGCTTGTATGCAATACGCGATGTGCGCATACAACTGTATTGTGTACATACAACATCCAATGTGAGCCGACAACGCAGAACAACCCAACCCCTCGTTACCCCCCCCCCATGTGGCAAAGCCATAGAGAGTAGAGTTCACATAGTGGGAGAATGTGAAAGGTACAAGGAGGAAAGGGATGTGCTAGAGGAGGAGATGAGGAAAATAGACGAGTGTGACATGGAGCAGTTTGGTACACTAAATAGTAGCGAGAAAACGATCGCTATCTTAGGAGATAGATGGTGGCCACAGGCGGCGAAGCAGGAAGGGGATAAGATTAGCAAAAGGTTTCTCTGTAATATATGGAAACAACGTAATGAGCGCCCAAGTGTTGGAGGTGTCTCTATTAGGAGTAGGAACGGTGCTCCGTCTCGAAAGGGATGCGTGGTCAATAGTCAAATGACTAAGGCAAGCAACAAATGAGTACGCCCCCCCCCCCCCCCCCCATCCCCCCCTATATAAATAATTCTATTTATAGGTGGGTGGCGTCGGTTGCAACGACCTTGTAAAAGCACGCCACTCGCTGCGTGAGCTAGTAACAACTCATGGGTGCCGTTTTTTTTTTTGTTATAGTTTTGCGGTCACCAAAGCTGTCCGCCGTCGAGTAGATCATTTGTTGCGGCGGTGGAAAACCTTTGATCCGCACAAGCGGGTAATGGTCGTTTCCGAGTTGTCAATATGGCAAGGCGCTATACCGCGAGGCAGTTACATTAGTAAAACATTGCTGTCCTCCTGGAAGTTGTCTCACACCAGAAATTAATATTAACTCATGAAGCTGTCGCTCTCCTATATGCAAGTCCGCTGAGAGGCCAGTTCTCTAAGCAGGATGCAGCTCACCCTGCCATGCGACTCACCAAACCTAACGGCGCTTCGCCGCTTTGGTGCAAGCAACTGTCTGCCTGGTGCGGTGAAAACCCAAGTTTGTCCGCTCCAGGCATTGTAGGATGTCGAGGCGTCTATGGTCATATGACTACGGCGTGCACAACTATGAGACACCCCCCCCCCCCCCCACCCATCCCCCCCCCATACATATGATGATATATTTTTAGGTTGCGTTGGAGTCGGTGGCCCCAACGACGCTGCTAAACACGCCACTCGCTGTCTATTTTATTCTAGACCAGGTGCCGTTTTTTTTTTTTTTGCGCGGTCACCACAGCTGGCGGTCGAGTACATCATTTGTGGGGGTGTGAGAACCTTTGCTCCGCACAAGGGGATGGTCGTTACGTCGGTGTTAATATGTTTTAATGTGTCATCTCTTGTTCGTTGGCAGTTACATAGTTTTTAAAACCATTTGCTTGTCTCCGGATGTAAACTTTTAAAGTGCCAATTTAAAATTAACTATTTGAAGCTGTACGTCCATAAGCAAGTCTGCCTCAGAGGCGGTTTTTAGGCAAAGGTGCAGCATCACCCTTCATGCGACTCACCCAACTAACCTCATGGCGCTTCGCGCTTGTGCACAAATGTCTGCCCTTGGTTGGTTGAAACACCAACGTCTCCGTCCCGGCATTATCTTAGGGATTGCGATGAGGTCTATGGTCAATATGACTACGACGCGTGCACGACATGAGTACCCCCCCCCCCATGCTCCGTCTCGAAAGCGGATGCGTGGTATCAATGTGTTCAATATGACAAGGCACCCAACAAATGAGTAGCCTCCCTTCCCCCCCATAAATATAGTTATAGTTGGTTTGGGGTCGTGTTGCATAGCGACGTTGTAAAAAAAACACGCCTCTCACTGTGTGAGCTTAGACACCAGGGCGCGTTCGTTTTTCGGCATTTTCTTGTCTTTTTGGCTGGTCACCAAAGCTTGGCGGTCGAGTTAATCCATTTGTGCGGGGTGGAGACCTTTGATCCGTCACAAGGAGGATTACTCGTATCACGTAAAGTGTGTATATGAGTAGCACCGCGAGGCAGTTACATAGTCCTCCCATTGCCTGTCTTCCAGGACAGCGGCCACACCAGACAATTAAATTTAACTCATTGAAGCGTGTCGTCATATGCAAGTCCGCCTCAGAGCGTTCTTAGGCGGTTCTTAGCAGGATGCAGCTCACCCTCCATGCGACTCGCCCAATACCTCACGGCGCTTCGCGCTTGGTGCAAGCAATGTCTGCCTGGTTGGTGAAAACCCAACGTGCTCCGTCCCGGCATTGTAGGGATGCGAGGGTCTATGGTCATACGACTACGGCCGTGCACGACATGAGTACCCCCCTCCCCCGTTTAGTAGGACGCAAGATCACCATTCGTTCTACTCGCGAAACACACCTCACGGCGCTTCGCGCTTGGTGCAAGCAATGTCTGCCTGGTCGGTGAATATCGGGCGTGCTCCTTGCAGGGATTGCAGGGATGCGGGGGTCTATGGTGATACGACTACGGCCATGCATGCCAATGAGCACCCCCCCCGCCGCCCGGCTTTTCGCTCTCCTTACTGTCAACTGTTTTCGCGACAACGCCGGCCTCCTGCTGTGGTAAAGTCACGGCGACGCCAAGGAAGCACTTTTTTTGTTTTTTTTTTCCCATCCCATTTATTATCTTCGCCCTTCCTTTATCTCTTCTCGCTAGTCGTAACTCAGATCCGGGGTCACAAAGTAGGCTCCTCTCCCTCCTCCCCCACTACGGTTCTTGCCTTGCATTTTTATCGACAGAAGACTTGAGCTTTTTCTTCCCTCGTCGACTCGTATCGAAGTGTGCCTACCCACGGTACTAGGCGCTCTCAGCAGTTGATTCCTGTCGCAATTGAATTATGCCAACCTTGTCAGTTCACTGCGCAGAAACGAGCCTCCTGGGTCACACAACAAACTAATACGACAAAGAATACGCCACCACGGCGTAAGTACTGCTGTTGTTTGCTGTTGGTTTTTGAACCGATATAATAACGATGGCACGTACGCACCAATCAGGCAAACGTAAGGCGAAACATACCGACACAGGCGCGCATACAACGCACATACAACAGGGGCACGGACGCATACGCGGGACGGCCACACACACAAACACACGAGCATAGACACACGTGAATGCACATAATAAAACAGACGGATTCATGCGCAACGATGACACAGACAAGATACACCCGCGAATATAGGACACACGAGGCACAGGCACACAAAACGCCTATTAATGCATACCTGGTACACATTTAAGACGCGCAGAGACGCAAACGCCCATTTCATACAGACGCAACAGACACACAAAAACAAACGACGCACACACCCGCGAACACACAAAACACACACAACCAAGCACACACGGGCACAAAGACAGGCCCTTTCCCCTGATCTGCTCTGCCCTACTCTGCTCTGCTTTACCGACAGGGATTCGAGGACATGGACGAGACGTTCCTCCGCAACGTCACACGCCTGGGGAACAAATTCAAGGGCACCGAGCTGGGCGGCGCGCACACCGGCCTCGCAGGGGAAGACGAGGAAGAGGAGGTGACGGTCCGGGGTCAGGGATAGGGTAGCATCAGGTTCGGGGTCGGGGGTTTTCGGGTATAATATGGGGTGAAAGTTAGAGGTGAGGGTTAGAAGTCGGTGTCGCGGGTAGGGTAGGGATAGAGTAAGGGGTCACAGTCAAGCTTGAGGTCAGGGGTGTGGGGTCAGAGTATGGATTAGGCATTCGGGGTCAGGGATTCGGGGTCAGCGGTGGGGTTAGGGTTCGTGTGAAAGTCTGCGTCAGGGGTCACGGATCAGGTGCAAAGATGTCGGGAGACAATAATTTCAACCCTTGACAGACAGCAGCTTTGCCTTGATTGACATGCCGTGGCTGACACCAAACTACTAGGTTTTAGTGTGGAACACTTCGGCCCTACACCCTTGGCAGCAGTGCATGTTTTGCCTTGCTTGACATGTCTCCCGACATCTTTGATCAGGTGTCAGGGGTCGCGGATCAGGTGTCAGGGTCAGAGGTTGGGGTCAAGGGTCAGGGTAGCGGTAGGGGAGACAAACTTGCTTTTGCGTTGCCCATGCCATGGTTCTGGGGGGTCGTGCCCCGTACTGCGGTTTGGTGTGATGTTGTATGGTGTATAGCGTGGTCTAGTGTGGTATTATGCCGGTACGGTATACGTATTGTGAATATGGCGTGAAGTGGCATGGCGTAGAGTAAAGTGTCATCGGCGAACGCTATGAATAGATTAGTAGTCATTGTCCGCTGAACCGATTTTTCGTGTGAACCTGCTTTCCTCCCCTGTTCTTCTCTTTCTTCTTGTTTTGCTCTCCTCGGTATGTTGTCTCGTCTTTTTTTTTATATATAATATACAGTTGTTTTGATCTGGTCCTCTTTTTTTCGTCGTGCTTGTTATTTCTGCGGGAATACAGGTTGACATGCGCATGTTCCAGAGACCGGAAGACCGCATGACGGCTGTCGCGGCGGCCGAGAGGCAGCGGTCTAAGGCTATCGCCCTACACAAGCGCCAGTCGGCCGCGACGTCCAGGTATGCAGCCTCTCGGGGTACAGAGCGTGTGTGTTTTCAGTTTTTGTTGTCTGTTTTGCCGTCTTTTTCTGTTTTTGCTTTTTGTTTCATCTACTTCCTGGTTTTTGTTTTTGTCATGATTGCTTTCGCATTTGTTTTTGTCCGTCTTCGTTCTTTTTCAAGTTTTGGCACTTATTTCCATTTTTTCCCCGCTTTTTTTTCCAATTTTTGCTTAAATGGCATATATATTCATACAAGTATTTATTTTTCGTTCGCGCGATGCGACGCGACACAACACGCCCCCTCGTTAAAATCACACACGTATATATATATATTGTTGTTCAGGTGTCACCTGTGCATGGAAGCGACCGGGTTTAAGAAGCGGCTGGTGCTGTCTCTCGGCGAGCACACGTACCTCTACCTCGCCACTGGGACGAGGAAGCTGTCGGAAGGGCACTGCTACATCGTGCCGATCCGCCATACTCCCGCTTCCACGGTGAGTCATGGGAAGGTTAAGATGGGGTGAAGGGAAGGAGGGAGGGAGAGAAGGAAGGAGGCGGGAGAGGGAGGGACGGACAGGGGGAGGGAGGGAGGGAAGGAGGGAGGGAAGGAGGAAGGGGGTGGAGTGGACAAGTGCAAGAAAAGAGGAGGGGGAGACAGGGGGGCGGCGGAGAGGTCGAACAAAAAAGGGCAAAATGTATCGAAGAAAGGCGGCATGTTTGAAGACAGAGAGGGGGGGAGGGGGGGAATGATAGAGGAGGGGGATACGGGGGGTGGAGAAGAGGCTCAACGGAAGAAGACACTTGTAGCGAAGAAAGGCGGCATGCTTGGGGGTGGGGGGGGGGTCTGTTGTTCTCCCCGTTACTATATACCTCCGAGCATGAAGCACTCGATTTGTTTTCCACATAGGAGAGCAAACGATTTTAACCCGAGGGAAAACGTCAGAGGTCTCACCTGCCCCCCCTCCTGTCGGCGGACACGAAGAGCGGCCTGCGGACCACATCACAGATAATGCTTCCCCCCCCCCCACCAAACAAAATAACACCGTTTTATCCCCCTACAGTATGCATTTTAATTTTGTGACAGTACCCGTTCCGACCCTTTACCCCCGCGCCCACCTCCACTCCCCCCAGCCCCCGAAACAAAAAAACGACGCCACCGCACCCTTTCGATACACCTACGTCGTGCGTTCTGTAAACACAAACAAACGAACAAGACAAACAATACAGCACAAGCAAGCCATCAAAACAATCAAGCAAACCGAACAACAAAACAAACAAAACACAAAACATATATCAAAACAATCATAACTCTTTTTTTTTTAAGAACCAAGCAAAATAACAAAACAAAACAAAACAAAACAAACAAGAAAAAACAAAGCAAGAAAACACAAAACAAAACCAAACCAAACAAAACCATCAAACTGAAACAGAACAGGCAAAACAACTAACTCTTGAAAAAAACACACACAACACAAACACAGGCGTG
Organism: Saccharina japonica; assembly: GCA_008828725.1. NCBI lineage: Eukaryota > Phaeophyceae > Laminariales > Laminariaceae > Saccharina > Saccharina japonica. The sequence continues at coordinate 64,316 of MEHQ01003772.1, forward strand.
CGACGAAGACGTCTGGAGGGAAATCGACCTATTCAAGGGAGCCCTGCGAAAAATGGCTGCCGGGGGTGGCGGCGACGAACCCGACGGCAGCGGCGGTAACGGCAGCGGGGACGGCGGCAGCCGTAAAAAACACAAGAAGTCGAAATCGAAGCACTCTCGCAAGAATCACTCCCCAGAAGAAGACGGGGGTGAGAGCGTCGGGGGTGGGGCTGGGGGTGGGGGAGTGGTGTTCCTTGAGACTGGAGGGAAGCCGGGGTCATCCTCGGCGAGGCACGCGTTTATCGAGGCCGTCCCCGTGCCGATGAACGCCTCGTTGGATGCGCCCATGTACTTCCGACAGGTGAGCTGTGTGTGTGTGTGTTTTTTTTGTCTTTGCTGGTTTATTTTTAGCGCCCCCCCCCCCCCGTCATATATACTGTAGTTGTAGGTGTTTTGATTTGTTGGTATAAATTTATGAATAGTACGCTGGCTCTGAGCAGCGTTTTTGTGTTTTGTTTGTGTTTTATGTATGTTTTTGTTTCGCGTTTGGGGCTGGTGGGCAGGTTGGGTGGGAGCTGGCTGTGAGTAGTTCGTATTTTGGCAATCCCACACATGACACAGACGATAAGCAGCAGCAGTGGTTGTGGTTTTTGTTGTTGTTGTTGTTGTTGTTGTTGTTGTTGTTTGTTTTGTCGGCCGGTGCCCTGCCCTTGTTGTGCTGGTACGGCATGCGCTTTGCGTTTTGCTTGTTCGTGAACCGCGCATCTGTTTTGTGGCAGACAATGCTGGAAGCGATTATGGCACTGCTGTATATGATCGCATCATGCTCGCACCCAAATAATCCACGAAGCTAATGAGAATCCTGCTATCGCTTTCGTCCTTGAATGTGCTTTTGTTTTTTCTTCTCGTGGTTAGGCGCTTATGGAGGCTGGCGACGAGTGGTCCACCCACAAGAAGGCTATGCCGGCGGACCCTCGTAGGTACGATACTGCTGTTGTACTATTTTACTGCTGTACCGTTGGACTGGTGTGCTTGCTGTGTTGCTGCTGTGCTGAAAAACTGTTCTGTCGTGCAGCTAATGTTGTACTGCTGCGTTGTTGTTTTGTTGTGATGGTTAATTGGTGTGCTGCTGTACCTGCGCGGTTGTACTGTTAGTGCTGCTGTACTGTCGGACTGATGACTTGTTGCACCACTAGCCCTTACCCTAAGAAATACCTGGTACAGCAGTAGTAGTACCCAACTTCCCACTGCCCCCATCGCTGCTGTTTTTTTTACAGCTACTTCTATAGCTTGACAACTGCGTAGGAAGGGTCTGACGATTATAGCTTTCCTGTTTGCCCTCAACTGCACCCAATGCAGGGCGTTGACTATAGCATCAATCGGTATGCGTGTTCGTTCTGGCTTTTCGTCGAATGGGGATTAAACCAGGGCTGTTCACGGGTCGGGTCGAACCCTGCGGATCAGATTGGGTTGGATCGGGTAAAGGTGACCTCACCCGACCCAATCCAACCCGTGCGAGTTTGAAAACCTCCCAACAAGACCCGACAAGACCCGAACCGACCCGACCCGACCCGACCCGACCCGACCCGACCCGACCCGTGATATTTCAAAAAGTGCCTGACCCGATCCGCGGGTCGGGTCGTGACCCGTGACGAGCGCTGGCAAGCTCGTTTTTGCATTTCGTCGGAAGGATAAACTAAAGGCATGCCCCGTTTTCTCATCCGCCTCTCCGTGTGAACCCTACCCTCCGAATGTTATTTCTGCCCCGCTCTCCTTGACACTGTCAATGCTCACGACGTGGGCTTTTGTAGGGGGGGCATTCGTCGGGCGGTGCCCAAGGGTTTCCCGTACTTCCACGTGGAGTGGGACGATGGGGGCTACGCTCACGTCATCGAGGGCGAGGTGAGGTTGGTTAGCTGCGCTCGCTCAGATGTTGCTGGGCACGTCTATATATGGGTTGCGTGGATGGTTGTCGACAGGTAGGGAACATACACGTATACCGAAAGAACGATAGCACACACCCACCGGGGGTGAATTTCACGGGGCGATTTTGTCCGGAACCAAGGAGGGGGGGGGGGGGGCGCACACACCACCAAAAATGGCGGCTTTGGGAAGATGTCGTCGAAAACACTTTCATGGAAGCGTCGCTCTGTCCGTTGTCGAGAAAAAACAGCCCCGGAAATTCGTCCTATCACCGGCGTCACACGGTTTGTCTGGCGTATGGCTGTAGACAAAAAGGTTGGGAGTATGTTGTTGCTACATATATAGATGGCGACGTATTCACGGCTGTTGCGAAAACCTGCTGTAGGTCGTAGACTGTGGTTGGCAGCAGACAGATGTCGACACAGACAAGGTCGTTGTCGACACGCATAGGTGGCGCTATTGCTTAGGGGTAAAGGCATACCGGGTGGTATAGTATCTATTTCAGTTTTGATCCTCCGGTGGATAGGCAACTACATACAGGCTGAACGCCTCGCACAGATCATCGATTTCCCACTTGGTAACCTAGGTTCTTTCAGGACAGAGAGACTCCTGATCTGAAGGATCTAGCTCATGTGGCCGGGTGGGAGTCGTGTAGTCTGCATGACCTGGGGGGTGTTTCCAAGGTTGAATCTGTACGGTACAGATCGTGCACAGCATCTCACAACAGCAAGTCAGGATCTAGATGATCTACGATAGATTGGTGGTCCGTCCGAGGTCTGAAACGTTGAGCTCACCACGCTACCACACTGCCAGACCTGTGTCGTGTGTCTTAAGTTATCGCGGTTGTGGAACACACCGTTGCCGCCGCGGGATAGGAACGCGAGCCTACAGGCAGATGGCTGTTGACGCGCTTTAGCGCTTTGTAGTAAACACCGACTGGGGTCGTAGTAGTTTCCGTGTTGTGTGTCTTCAGATGCCTTATCGTCAGAATTCCAGGCCTTCGTGAGATAGGGGGCGGGGGCGGGGGTTCGTGGTCTCCTTTACCAATAATTTACCAGCGAGAGCTTGCGCTTAGGCCATCATAATCGTTTGCCGGTGGCTGCGTCGATCCCCCTTGTGGGTTTTTGTTACCGCTGCCAAAAACCGGTTTTTGTTTTGGCGTGTTTGGAGCGGGGGTCGGGTAGGGGGGACGGGCTTGTCTGCCTTGACTGTCTTTTGGTAGATCAAGCGGAGCTCATGCGAAGTGTTTAGGGTACCTGTTGCAATTCGAGCTGTGCACGAGGTCTGCCGTAACGCCTGTGTAGGTCTGGCGTAACGCATGTGTAGGCCTACTGCACATGTATCTCGACGTGTTGGCCTGCTCTTATCACGAGCGTACTTGCTGTATAGGCCTGCTCTGACACAAGCTGTGCTCTGGGCCTGCCCCAACACGGGCTTTGTACTATAACTAGGCCTGCTCAAACACAACAAGCAGTGTACTGCAGTACTGTTAACAAGCCGCGCATTGTCGATATGCCCGCTCTAACAAGAGCGAGTGCTGGCGAAACGCAGGGCAGAAGCGACTACTGTAAGCCAAAACGCACGAATTGTGTGCCTGGAAACGGTCAGCGATCTGGTGTCGGCGCTGACGAGCGTCCGACCGCTGATCCGCCTGCGCCAGGTCTTGTCCGTATCACACGGTATACTGATCTGGTCGTTGCCGTGAGTATGTGTCTGGTCGTGTCTTCAAGTATTAAACAGACAGCCCGCCTGCGGACATCGGCTTTCGACGTAAAACATCTGTTCATGCCGCCCGGCGGACGAAACCCACGATCGGCGACACTTTATTTACAAGTGCAGTTTCTAAATGAATCGTCTATACCCATCACGCGTGTGTTTCTCGCGGTTCCACTGACAACCTTGCTCCCATGTCTTCGCTTTACGTGTGCTGAAAATTGTCCTCCCTGGGCGACTACGACGGCAACGCTAACGACCGTGGATGTGACACCAACACCAACAACAACGACAACAACACCGGCAACGTTAACACCAACGATGTCGACGACAACACCAACGCCGACACACCCACAACGGCAACTAAAACGCCTTCACCAACAACAACACGAACACCAATACCAACACCACCAAAATACAACATTACCATCACCAACGCCACCACCACCACCGCCACCACCACCACCACTACCACTACGACCGCCAACGACAACGATACCACCAACGCCGCCAATAATAACACCGCCACCACCGCCACCACCACCGCTATCGACGACAACGCCAACGTGTATAGGAAGCCAAATTCCCTCGCGACTTTGGTGTGGACACTCTCGCTGGAGTGATGGGGGTGGACCCCCCTAGCTTCGGCGGTAAGGGCAGGGGCCGAAGAGGTGGTGGCGGCGGCGGCGACGGCGGTGGAGGTGGTGCGGCCGAGGTGGAGCAGGAAAAGAAGCTCGTCATGGCGTTCCTGGAGAAGTGGAAGGCTTTCGATTGGACATCTGAGCTGGACGGTAAGCCTTTGTTTTAACAACCGGTTTTCGCTGTTGTTGTTGTTGTTTCGTTCGGTATTTTCGGCATACATACGGCCATACCGGCGCTTAAGTATGTATTTTGGTGTACGTATACATGCACCGATGCTTCGTTACGAGCTCGCCACTAATTGCTTTGTACATGCGCGGATTGCTCAGGTTCAACACTGTAGTGCCAGGTCTTCGTCAATATGAATAACACGTCGATACAAAGTCGCTCGTACGCGTCCAGCGAGGCCTCTTGCCCAGCTGATGTTTTCCCTCGACGTTTGCTAAATTACCTGTCGGGAGTAAAGGCGGCTGTCGATACCGGCGTGTGTCCGAGGATCCTCTCGTGGCTCACTTGAAGTTTGTCTGCATGTAGTGCCTTCTTGCGGGTCCAATCGGTAATAATGAATGTTTTAGATTGACCGCGGGATCCTATACGTATATGACGTGCAATCGACCCGATACAGCGACACAAGGAGTCTGTGGGTGTCTTGGTTTTGTTGGTTTCGTCGAAGTCTGCTTTATTTGCCGATTCACTTTGGCAATTTGTTTTTTGTTTGCAGCCACTCGATGTCGAGGTATTATACTCGGCTAAGTTTTTTTTCTGTCTTCCATGTGCGTGCTGGTGTTTTTTTTTCTTTTCTTTTTCTGTGTTGCGTCGTCGTTCTTCTCTCTCTCTCTTGCTACATCTCTCTTTCCGCCCCTCTTCCTTTTCTACCCCCGCCCGTCCGCCATCCCTCCCTCCCTCTCTCTACCACTCCCTTGTTACCCCGCTCTCATTCTTGCTGCCATCGCGCACCCGCGCCGCTCTCACCCCCCCCCCCCCCCCCCCCCCCCCCCCCCCCCCCCCCCCCCCCCCGTACGTGCCCCCCCGGCTGGCAGGCGGTGAGTATCAAGAAGCGACCAGGTGACCCCGACAAGCCTCGACAGGGGGGCAGGGGGGGGGGGGGTCACCCACGCTTCCAAATTCCTACTAATAGTGAAATAATTAAACGAGGATATACCGCTGTCTTTTTCAGCCCAACGGGTGGGTGCGGGGCGGGGCGTAGTAAAACAAAAACCGCGGGAGGTGCCCGCGCATGCCCCTGCCTGCCTCAACTTATGCCCCGAAGCGCCGCGAAATGCCGACGACTCCATGCAGAGGACGAACACCCTTTATTCGATTTTTTCAGGCATGTTTGTTGGGGCTGACTGTACCGCGGCGCATGAGGATGAGTAATTACCGCCCCTTTCGACTACAATTTGTGGGGGTATACCCCCGCAATGCTAACTTTATGCACACCACCAGCGATGCAAGCATCGAAATTGAACACGGCCAACGTTACAATGGCCCCGTGGGTCGTGGAGTGCCTCGCAACCCTGGTTTCGTTGAGCGGAGATGCTGGCACAAGCACTATTAATTTTGTTTGGAGAGCATATAGCTGGGACGAGCGATGTGTAGATTTGCAGCAGCTTGCGAGACACAAACCTTGTTGCCAGATCTAACCACCGTGCTTTGACCACGAGGGACCAGTCGAGCCTTAAGTCGCGGCAAACGCACTCCAGTGTAGGTGTAGTGATGGCCAGCGGAGCGTTTCCACGAAAGCCATAGACTCCCGGCCTCTTTTACAGCTGAAAATACAGTTCTTGGTTGCCGGTTCTACGTATTCATTTTTTAGTTGTTGCCACACGAAAAAAATTAACACAAAAAACGTTGCTAGACTGGTGCTACGGTAGAGGGTCATGTGTAGGTGCTTATTTTTCACCTGCACAGAGCCACTCGGCCGAGTGACTGCTTTAGTGCGTTGTACGCATATGGCATTATGTTTTTTTTGTTAATCTATATGCACCGCCATTGGAGGCTTTGTTCCGCAACGCCAAGAAACCATGTTTCGGTCCACTTTTCAGTTAGATTCCGAGTCACTCGTCCGAGCGGCCAAAACTTGGCAGTGAAAATGTGGGTACCCCCCCTATCGTAGCACCAGTCGCTAGTAAATTCCGGTATTTCTTGAATGAGGACCCCTGTAGTGACACACACACATCCTCGTTACAACCTAAACAGCTGACGCTCGGCGAACGTACCATATTTGTACGTACCTGGGAAGCATTTGTAATATTTTTTTAATTTAATACCGCGAACTATTCCACGGGATCAGTTTGGAAGGAAACGGGATTTCCCAATATCAACGGGATAACGGGATTTTCCAGCATCCCGTGGGATCCCGCGGTATTTCCACAAAGGTAAAAATCCCGAGGAAAGCCCTGATAAATATCTGGTACAGGTTGGTTTAAGTTGAACGATGGAAATTTATTCCCCGGCTGAACTCCACGCCATTTTTGGAGTCAGACCGTGATGTTTTGCACCCGTCTTCTATGAGTCCTCACGACGAACTCACCTATAACGTTCGCTTTTTTTTTAGTTTGCCTGGTTTTTTGTTGTTTTTGGCAAATTTGGATCGTCTTTTAGACCAAATATTTTCGGTGAAAAAAATAAAATAACCCCCCCCGGCAGGCCAGTCCTCGGGAAGGATGTAAACAACACGCGCGAAGTTTGAGGGTCTTATCTCTAAGAAACGGCGTGGACATTTGGACGTTTGTGCGGACAAGAGTGCACAAAATCGGCATTGCCTACGAAGTAATTACTGAGTTTCATTATTTTATCGATTTTTGGCCACGAGTTTTGCTTACTATTCAACATACGCAGGTCAGATACTCGTGTTTTTTTGTCCTTCCTGTAGAAATGCCTGCCTGTTGCTGGCCGTACTCGAGCCTGTGGTTGGTCGGGACACACTTTTGCCACTATATAGCGCAAGCCCTACCACTAGGACCTCAACCAACAAAACGTCCATGTCACCCTCTTCCTCTGTTCCTGGCGATCCGTGTGATACCAAATATGTCCCATTCGAGTAGATGCTGCTGCCGGCATGCGTGGAGGAGATGATTTCCGTCTTTAACGTGAACCACCTCGTAGAAGCAAATTTACATGAACCCCTTTGTACTCGTAGGGTGTAATCAGTCTCTGTTCCGGCCCAAACAAACCTTTAAATGTTTTCTTGAACGCAGGTTTTTTTTAAAGCAGTTATTTGAACCGCGTTTTGTTTTCGTTTTCGTCGCCGGTGAGACATCCGTCCTCGAGCAAACCACGGGCTGCGCGCTCGTGCCTTCGCACATGTCACCCCCCCGCTCCGTGGGAGAACTCGTGGTTCTGCTCGCTAAACTCGGCGAGGAATCCCATTCCCACGGCGTCGGCGAAAAAGCAATGCCACGGTAGGGGTAACGTCTTATTATTTTCTGAGTTCCTCATGGGGTAGAGACAACGGCTTATTATTTTTTGAGCTCCTCACATGAGGAGGCAGCTGAATATCTCATCAGAAACATGACTTCGAAGAAGTTTGTCCACCCGACCCGACCAAGATGTCTGTGTTCTGGCCATAAAACAACTCTACTCGTAAAATAATAAGGTACTAACCGCTACGGTAGGTGGTCATGTGAGCTGAACCGGTCATAAATGTTTTGGGCCAAGTTGTGCAACCCCTATACCGTGCGTGGGAATGCGTCAAACGTCGTACTTAACTTGGTCAAGGGGTGAGCTACTATTTCCAACACAATAGGAAGGAAAATGTGGCGATTGTTCGTGATCAGGGCTAATTATTTTGAATAATAATCACCGTAACCTTCATTATTGGACATGGATACATATAATCATGATTTCTAATTGTACTCAGGGGCATCGTTCGGAAAATATGGCCTGTGAAGTGTTGGCTTGGTGCTATAATGTGGGGTCGAGGCATCGAATATCCCTTGCCAGCTTTGGGTATTGAACCTGTTCTCGTTGGTACTGACGTGTGTTGCTTGCTTAGAGATAGAAGAGAAGAGCAGCTTTATCCCTTCTTGCGCGATAACAGACTGAAAGGCCGAAGGCTCGAGTTGCCCCGCCTTGGAAACCCCTGGTTGCCATCTAAGATACGCCTCCGATATACTACAAACGATTCCAGTACCTGGCACCAGGTTATTGCCGTCATTTCCACATCATTCCAGCGGAAAAATGACACCAGCCCACCCTGATGAGTCGTATATCCAGGAATATGAGAAACTTGTGGAAACCCCGATTCTACAAACTACAGTCGAGCTCTGGACGGCAAGGTTACGAAGCCGACAGAGAACGCCAGTATAAGGGAAAGAAAACTCTACCCGTGTTGGGGCAGAAATAACACCTTATCGAAAGCCACCGGCCAACCACCCGTGATGGGGGTAGAGGCGAGGATGCGACGACGGAAACGCGAAAGGTTGGAACCAAACGTCATGCAGTTCTGTGCCACGGTATGAGTAAAATATTATCCACAGATCACCTCCCGGCTCCTGAGCTCAGGGGGGGGGGTTAGCAAACCGAAGAAGGACCAGGCACAAAAACGCCAAAAGTCCCAAAAACCCGGCCCGAACACTCAAAAAGCGTGTCCTGTGCCACAAATGAGTGGCCAGATTGCCCAAACCAGCCCCGGCACTAAGCCGGGGGGGGGGGGGTAGGCAGGGCGAAATACGCAAGGAACATCCCCATACCCGTCCGGAAATGTTTCACAGAAAGCGCTAAGGGAATACCGAAAACAAACCCAGAACAGTCCGACACGAAAGCTCGGAGCACATCACACGAATAATTCAAGAAACCCCCCCAAGCCCAAGAAAAGAGGGAAACTAATCGGGTGCAGTGGCGATGCAAACATTCAGGTATCGACGGTGACGATGCGAAAAATCAGCTAACCACGGCTGCGCCTTGAGTTGCATCTACATTACGCTAGACCCCCCGTGCAAACGCGCTAGGTTAGTGTACTTGTAGGCACCAAGAACCTCGTACAGCTCTCATTGAAGTCCTGTAACGCGTCGGAGAAAGAGGAAGCTTGATCGGTCCTGGGTCATCCAAAGCTCGAACCAAATGTACCCCACCCGTCGTTGCAGTTGCGCTGATTTTCTCGAGCCACCACAGACCGTTGTTGCCCTTGTACCAAACGTGAGCTTATCTGGGAAGCACGGTGGTGCTCTGTCGGCGAAGCCAATCGGCGTGCGGTACACAGCAGTAGCTGGGAGCCAGACAGCGCTCGCCGTTACTCCGAGAAAGCTCCCGCTGTGCCGCGGTAATTCGCATCCAGCGGTGCAGGCGGTTGATTTGCCGGTGCTGCTTTGGGGTTCTGGCCCAGTGCAGAGCGCAATCTTTCGCCGCCGCCATTGCCCCACCTCAGCCCCGAACCGATTGATGTCCGGCAATCGGTTCCACTTCGAGTCGTTGAAGAGGTGTCGAAACGTCGTCTTGGGTGACGTGGTACGGAGGTTGTTTTCTTGAAGAAGTTGTCGAGCACATACTTCGAAGTATTGCGCCAACCCCGCTGGTAAATACTTCGGCATGTCGCCACGGTCGTGGGGGTTGACACAAGGCTTGCAGCGTTGTACCGACACGCGCCGGCGAGCACCAGCGCCGGGCATGCCGGAAGGCATATCCAAATACAGAAGCTTGGCATCGAGAGGGGATCAGTCCGGGGTGTCTGCGTGCGAGCAGGGGCCAACTGAAAGGACTTTGTAGGGGCCCGTCCAGTGGAACGACAGTTTGACCTTGGGGGCCTTGGCGTCGGTGTCAGTCTTCGCTCCTTGACGGATAGTAGCAGCCCACGCCCAGCTTCCAACGATGAGTTTGGGGACCGAACGCAGTGTGTCGGAGAGACCGGAGTTGCGCCGATTCACGCGAGCAACGGCGAGGGCGTAGTGCTCGTGGACGATATCGTACGCGCGCTGCTGGTGGTTTGTCGCCTAGTCCCAGTAGGCGCGGTGGTCGCAGGCTAAACGCTGCGGACCGGCAATTCCCAACGCGCTCGGGACTCGTGAGGGGAAGGGGTGGAAGCCGATCCGTGGGGTGCCATTCTCGTGGCGGCTCTAACCTAGTTATTGTACTCAAATTCGACGTGAGGGAGCTGTTCATTTTCATTGGCTTGGAGCTCGTTGCCATCACCAGCATCTGGGTCATCGTGTGGTTTATACGTTCCACCCCATCGTTACCCTTCGGTTGGCAGGAGCTGGTGGCAATTTTGTGAACCCTGAGAAGATGATAGACGGCGTGCGAGAGCTTGGAGCAAGCCTGGAGGCCGTTGCTCGACAGTATGCTGCGCGGGCATCCTCAGAGCGGAAGATCCGGGCTGATGATAATGTTAGCCGTGCCCTCAGTGGGGAACTCGGGCGTTGTGACTGCAAACATGTCGGCGCGGCGACCGGAGCGATCAGTGAAGAGCAAGATGTAGGTGTTACCTCGTGGCGCGACCGGAAGAGCACCAATGTACTCGACACTGACAGCGATGCCGGGCCCTTCCGACAGGGACATCGAGATGATGGGCCACAGGACCATCCGCCTCGAGGTTTTACGCGCGTGGCACTTCAAGCAGTGGCGTAGCCACCACCTGGCGCAAATGCTCGTATCGATCAACCAGTAGTAACGTTTGAGCGTGCGCAGGATTCGCGAGGTTGCCAGGTGGCACGAGACAATGGAATCGCAAGTCTGTATGATCCAGAAGCGCATGAGCAGCGGTACGTAAGTGTGAGTAGGCTCGTCGTTCGATAAGCAAACCGTTCGGCCCATCGGGCGCGAAAGTTCCGGCGTTAGGGGTGGAGACAGCCGTCGGACGAGCAGGACGATGCCGCGTTCGGTGGTCTGTAGTCGTCCTTTGCCAGCAAGAGCCTGAACCCCAGAGAAGGAAGGGCGCTGGCGTGAAGGAAAACCACGAGAAAAGGTCGGCTTGCAAGGCCTCCGGCCGGCGACGAATTATGTACCGCATGTCGGCGTTGCACACGGGCTAAACCTGTTGCTCCGGCGCCCAGACGGCGTGCGAGTAGCTCGCTGCGGAATCACCAAACTGCAATTCGGCTGCGGCGCCAACGGCATCCAAATCGGTCTCTGCGACGGACGGTACGCCAGTCGGCGTCGGAAGTCTTAAAGAGGAGTCTCCGCAGGCTCGGCGCGGCCGCGGTCAGACGGGATGGGTACCGTCGGGACAGGCGATGCGGCAGGGCTCTTCGTCGGCGCGTCCGGGTGAAAGTGCGGCCCGAAGGCGGCATTACAGTCAGAAGCGCATGGTTGCCACGCGGCACAGGGGAAGACGCGGCCAGATCCGTGATCGCGGCGGAATCTGCACCCTGTGCAGCGCTGGGCAAGAGGGGAGCATGCTGGGCGACAGTTGTCGCGGCAGTGGGGACTTTTTACAGAGCCCGTGCTTCCCTCTGAGGGTACGTCAAACACTGAAGCGTAACCGGTGTTGGGGGTACGTGGATTTTCCCCGCGGCCAGGACGTCGATCGACGGTGGCGACGGAAACAGACACACGTGCAACGAATCTCCCCGAAGGAGCAGAAAGTTCGTCAATTCTCATACGTGGCCCGTGTGCGCCGAAATCGCGCCAATCCGAAGAGGTGAAAGGCAGCCCACCAAAAACAGCACTATCGAGTCGGGGCACCAGCCCACCCAAACCGACACCGGGGGTTGGTGAAGAATGGGTGACGAGCCCGCAGGCTCGCATGAGGAATGTATTGCCATCTTCGGCAGGAGTGAGGCTGCTAGACCAACTGCGGGCGTGTTCCGTGGCGGGCTTTGACAAGCGGGACAGAAAATCAGCCTTTCCGTTGGCGCTGCCCTTACGGTAGTCGGGTGTGTAGTCGAACGCGGTGAGGAACTCGAGCCACCGCTGGACGCGCGGGTTGTCGTCCCCGACTTTGCCGATACTCTCGAGTGCCTCGTGGTCTGAAAATTCGCGAAACTCCATGCCCCAAAGGTAGCCACGGAGTCGTTTGATGTCCAATATAGTGATGCCAGCTTCCAAGCCCAGAGGGGTCCAGTGTCTCTAGGAATCAAGGGTATTGCGGCTGATAGGCGCAATGGGCCGCACTAAGCCGTCCGGCTGCTCCTGCTTAAGCGCAGCGCCTAAACCGTCGTACGAGGCACATTTCACGACGAATGGACGCAAGCACTTGCAGGTGCGACGTTGGGCGTACCCAGACGCGCAGGTACGAAGCGTAATGATCCCGATTCGAGTGCTCGATCAGGGCTGGCGGGGGCAAGGCCGTGGCTTCTGCAGCTGCTAGAGGCGAATCAGTAACGGCTGGAAAACCGTCGGTGAACCGAAGGAAGGGCCGGTGACTCGGCTGTTGTGCTGTAAAGCGTTCAGCGGAACGCGCATGAGTGGGGCGCAGGCAACTGCGAGGAGGCTGTCAGGTCCGAGGTCTGTAACACCAACGAGGGTAAAGACCTGTTATCCTGAGGTTCCACCGAAGAGTGATCCCGCCGGACGACCTGGGGTGGACGCCTTGGAAGCCCACCACGGTCAATCTAGCTTTTAGCATATCCTTACTACATCAAAGAAATATAAAGTCTCAGCCCGCGTCGGCTGTGAACAATGCCCAACAAGGGATCTCAGCTCCGCGACGACCTCTCCGCTTCGACGCCAGCTCCGAGACGAGTACTCAGCATCCGCGACCGTCCTCTCCGCTTCGACGCCAGCATCTGTGAGAAACCAGGCTTGATATTGGTGACCACCGTCGGAAAATTCCATGCTCAGGAGCCCGCTCGAAGACGAGTCGCGGGAAATCCCGCAAGGCAGCGTCCGCGCCCGACGACCCGACACCTTCGGCGCCGCCCAACTCCTTCGAGGCCCTAGCACCCCTCGACCAGGGAGAACCTGTCGAGCCCGACGAGGAGGAGCCCGAGGGGGAGGAGCAAGAGGAGGAAGCCGCAGGCGCTGCTGGAGCGCTTGGTGCAGCAGCAGAGACCACCACCACCACGACGTCTGCACCGCCTGGTGGATCCGTGGGGGAAGGCACGAGTCTGGCAGAGGATCTTCTCACAGCCTCGAGCATCCTCCCGGCCCATGATCCAGTCCGCGTTGAGACGGACGGCCGCTTGTTTGCGCCGGTGCATGCTGGACGGCACCACGCCGCCAGTGTGGGTGATGGGGTTAGTGCTACCTGGCAGCACCAAACCCGTGGGCGGCCCTTCCGAGCAGCAGATCGCGGAGGTGAGCAGAATACCGATCCCACAGAAAATCTCGATGCTGTTTTTCAAGGTGTGCAGAATGTACTAACGCCAACCACACCCATCTAACAGTCGAGTAGCTCTGACAGCAGCCGTACCTCCCCCCCTGACCAATCTCACCCAGCCCCTCAAAACAGCACGTACCACCTCTGCTGTAGAATCACCCCCCACAGCACCTACTACCTCTGCTGTAGCAGCACACCACACCGCCCCGACCTCACACTACCAGCACACCGACTACGGAAACATTTCTATGAAAACATCAGACCTTCCGCCGTCGCTCAAGCTGCTAGGTTCGAAGATGTACCAGAAATTATGGCGATCTTCCGATCTCGCATCCGCTTACCCGCCCCTGACGGCACCCCTGACTCGGTTATCGATTACCACGCCGTGAGATACCAAGCACACTTACTTAGCGGCGAAGCAGCTAGCACGATGTACCAACAACAGCGTGAAACGTTGGAGTGGCGCACAGACGGAGAGCTTGCACGGCTTGGCACGAATGACGGAGCAACTGAAGTCAGAGCTCCCCGCAACTGAAATGAGTGGGTGAACATATCACAAACTTGTTCATCCCAGTCGACTGCATCGTCTTGCTCGCTTGCACTGTCTCTAGCCTACAGCAAGGCAATAGTGAACCCGTCGACTCTTGCGGACTGCGTGTGACTCAAGCATACGCACGCCTACTCGCCGAAGCCAAACGCACAGCCCCCAGCAACGTCTCGCCGTACAAACACGCGTGGCAAACATCGCTCATGGCTACTTTCGAGGCCGGTTTAATTCCCCACGTACGTCTTGAACTCATTCGCGAAGACCCTTCTCTCACGGACCAAGCCTCACGTGCCCGAGCAAAAAAACACGGGACAAACGCCTTACGCGGAGCCCCCACTTCCCCCCCGACCACGTATGCATCGACCGCCACTAGCACACCCCCTTGCCCCGACCGACAGCTGATCACCTCAATGGCCAACATCGAGAAGGCCATTGTGCCGAAGCTGACGGCGGTGCGTTGTCGCGGGAAAAGCGTGACCTCTTCAATTCGACATCGTACGGCCCCTCCGACAAACGGGGCAGGTCGCCGAGTGGCGACGCAGGAAAATCCAGAAAGGTAAAGGTAGCGGTTGACAAACAATGCGACTACCCCATGTGCCGCCACCGCGACTCGCACTCGCGGTCCGATTGTAGCCTGGCCAAGACGCACGAGCGCGAGGGTACCGCGGTCACGAAGAAGGGTTGAGGTGGCCCGCGCCGGTTGCCTCAAACCGGTTCGGGGTATAGGTATACTAGGATCGCCAAACCCGCCGTAGAAAAGATAGCACGATCAGTTACCGTAACCGTGGCAAGTGCTGGCGAGTACCCGTGTGGAACACGTACATGCAGACAACCAGTCGACTACTGTAACAGACTTAGAAAATAAACAGCAGGTTCCAAGTGTTCTACTTTAGCAGTACCGCGTGGAGTTGGGCCAGCCGTAGAGACAGCAAGCAGAGTCGAGAAGAGTAGTCAGCGTTAGAATTATACGTTTTCAGCTTCCGTGGTACCACAAGCGTTGTATGTTTCTGCTGGGTCCCGCAAACTTAACAAGAGAGTTAACCATCAAGATTTTTATGATCACGCAACGCTAACCGGGAAACGCATTTCGATGCTTTCCGCGCGTCCGCCATGAGTGGTATCCCGGATATCCCACAGCTCTCAACTCGACGTCAAAGCGCGTACGAGTGAACGCCAGAGTAAATGATTATCCGGCGCACAATGTCACGATTGACACCGCGACCGATGTCCCATGCATATCTGTTCACCTTGTACAGACACATCCCACAATGAAAGGCACTGAAAGTTTTGCAGTGCCCCCGGGAGCGATCAACCTCAGCAGTGCTGATGGGTAGCCTCTCAAAATTTTAGGATAAGTTCGCTTTCAACTCACGCCAGGAGATATTACCCTACCAGTCGAAGCGCTCGTATTGCCCTCTTTAGGGCCAGACACTATGCTACTCGATAACAACATCATGGGCGCCTTCTTAGGCGTCCTCGACTGGATACAGAGCAAATGTCATTCAAAACCTTTCAAGTTACGATCAAAGCATCTCATCGTAGAGTAGACTTTACTGCACACCCCGAGAACACTGTGACAGCTCAGTGCTCCGTAGTCACAGTTAACACTGGTATAGAGTCGGTACCAGTCTTTTTGCGACACAAATGCTGCACCCCCCCTCAGAGTGAGATGGCAGTACACGTAGAGTCAGTGGCAGCCCACAAAAACCACTGCTGCATTATTGAACCACTCATCGTCACGTTCGAGGACATCGAGTCGTCCGCCGTACCTGAAGCCTTTCAAAATACAATATCAATAGTTGCTCGTACAGTGAGTCACTGGTCTGCCGCCCCACCAATACGTATACTTGAAACGGAACACCTTAACAGGACACATTGCGCCCGTATCGGTAGCCCTGAGCAAAACGATCAGTGCAGTTCAAACACACTGCAAGTCTACGGAATCAACGCGCACCGAATTTCGTGCAGCACTTACTACAGTAGAGCATTTGATAAAACCACGTTTACACCTGGCGAATGCGAACAAGTACTGACATTATCCACGAAATGTCGAAGCGTTTTTTCCAGGGCTGTTCGCGGGTCAGGCCAAACCTCACGGGTCAGGTCGGGTCTGACCCGACCCGACCCGCGAGAATTTTGAGATATCGGGCCATGGTCCGACCTGACCCGCGAAAATTTGAGATGTCGGGTCATGACCCGACCCGACCCGCAAACATTTTGAGATGTCGGGTCGTGACCCGACCCGACCGGCGAAATTTTAGAGACCTCTTGACCCGACCCGACCCGACCCGTGAGATTTGCAACCCTCTTGACCCGACCCGACCTGACCCGTGAGATTTTGAACACCTCCTGACCCGACCCGACCCGACCCGCCAGATACCGATTGACCCGTGAGATACGAGTTTTAATACGGGTCGGGTCGACTGGACCCGTGATATTTCTCGCGGGTCAAAAACTAAAATCTCGCGGGTCCATTCTGTAGTCGTTGCTCGTTCGTCCGTTGGTTGGTCCTTGGTCCCTCATACTATTCCTAAAGTGTCGTGTGCTTTTTTGTATCTGTTTGTATTGTTTTGTTGCTTTTGTTTTTGAATTAGAAGTGGTGTGTGCTCGCGAAGATCTTTGTGAAGAGAGAGAGACATAATACCTACATCCCGCACATTGCCGTGCCTACCACGCCTTCTTCTCGGATCGACCTGATAGCTCTGACCCAAAATGGCTTCTGCTTCCGCCCCGGAAAGCGGGCAGACTATGCCGCCTCCGGCGAGGGCAAGCGTACTTATAATGTATCCATCCACGAGTTTGTGACACGCATCAATTGTACAATTGGTCTGCCTTGTTGTTATACTGCTGCTGTCATTTTTTATCTTCTTGTATTGATTTGCGGTCTGTCTGTACGAGTCGTAGTGGGTTTGGAGAATGTGTGAGCATGAGATAGTGCTGTGTGGTGTCATCCGACCAGGAGTTCGCTAAAGGTATGCCTGGTATGTATATCCCCAGTAGTACCAGGTATATAATATGATCGTTCTGCACGCTATGATATGCACTCGGGGTATCGGTACGACGGGCAGGAAGTGGTAAGGTTAAAGGTTTGGGACTCGCGGGTCCGACCCGCTGAGACGAGAGCAGCCCTCGGGCAGGAAGCATTAATGGAGGAAAAATCCGGGCCTGCCGGCCGGATCCGCGGGTTCGACCCACGGGTCCGACCCGCGGGTCAACGGAAAACAACTCGCGGATCATTCTGGCCCGACCCGCGAGTGACCCGTTTCTCGCGGGTCATGATTAGACCCGACCCGCGATTTTTTTCTGATGTCGGGTCATGACCCGACCCGACCCGCGAAAATTTGAGATGTCGGGTCATGACGCGACCCGACCCGCGAAAATGTTGAGATGTCCGGTCATGACCCGACCCGACCCACGAGATTTTGGAAACCTCTTGACCCGACACGACCCGACCCGTGAGATTTGCAAGCCTCTTGACTCGACCCGACCCGACCCGACCCGACCCGTGAGATCTTGAACACTTGCTGACTCGACCGGACCCGACCCGCGACATTTTAAACACCTCCTGACCCAACCCGTGGGTCGGGTCATGACCCGCGAACAGCCCTGTTTTTTCCCTGTCACGCGAATTATCGAAGCGGTTTTTCCCTGTCACCTCAAGAGATAAATATATGTACCCTATACGAAGCAACGGTTCTTCTTGAACCGGGAACATAACCTGTCAATAGAACCCCGTACCGTGCAAACCCACGTTTCAGGAGACTATCGAAAAGTGCGTGAACCAGATGGAACAAGATGGAATAATTGAACAGCGCCCTATTCCCTGGGGTTTCGCAGTAACTTTTATCACAAAATCAGACGGCAATACTTGGTTCTGCGTAGGTTACAAGTCGACCATAAATAAGCACCTGATCGAAAAGTCCTGTCCTATGCCTAACTTAGAAAGCCACCTTGACACGGTCGGAGGAGCACGCTGTTTAACTGTGTGTGACGTACAAACATGCTTACCAACAAATACCAGTAGCAGCCAGCGAACAAGACAAAACTGCTTTTGTCACGCAGAACGGGAAGTGGGTTTTCAAACGCCTACCCTTCGGTATAGCTTACGCGCCGTTTCTGTTCTCGCGAATCATTTCACTCGCTTTTGCACATTTTGGCCCAAAAAGTGGTCTCTTGGTTCATATGGACGACTGTATATGCTGTTCATCAACCCGGACGAGCCACCTACAACTGCTAGAAAACATGTTCCAAGCCTTGCAAGCAGCCGGCCTCGCCCTGAAACCATCGAAAGTGCAGTTTGGACCTCGAGAAGTTAAATACTTGGGACACATATTAACTGTCGACGGTACTCGGATCGGTGAGGATCGCATAAAAGCTACAGTACAGGACACCTACGTATTAAAAAACAGGAAATGTGGCCCAGGCTGGATTTCTTATCTGAGATAGGGTGCTTTCGACACTAATTTTCAAGATAACGACTCCATAATTTCTTACTTTCCTACAAATATCAGCCTGACTTTCATATTAGCCTGGTTCTTATTAGGTGTCCTGCCCTGTATAGTTGACTTGCCGACGTCTAACACCATCAAGGAGTTGCAGTCAGTACTACAGTAGGAATTGTTAACTTTGTACACAAGTTTATACCTAACGTATCCGGTATCATAGCACTCCTGGTAGCCTTCACGAGAAACGAGGCCGCCAAAGAAGTCGCAAAACGCTGGAGACCAGAACACGATCAGGCATACGCAACAGTGAAACAATTGCTTACCCAGGCGCCCGTACTTTAATTCCCCATTTTTTCTCAAGACTTTGCGACACACGTCGACCCCTCAGAAGCAGGCGCAGGAGCATTCCTCGCCCAGCAGGAAGGCGACGACCTCGTGATAATCGCATACTTTAGTCAACGCTTTAACGACAGCCAGCGCCACTACTCTGCTACGCTATGCTGTGGTCTTGGCAATCCAGCACTGGAGAAGGACGGCATTTTGTGTGTGTGACAGATCACGCGGCCCTGCGATACCTATACTTAATGCAAGATACATCGAACGTGTTAACACGCTGGACAATAGCATTATAGTCTTCTGACTCCACCGTCCAACACAAACCAGGCAAACTACACGTCGTACCGGACACGCTTCCACGAATGTTTGCGTTCGAGCATCAGCAAGAAGTAGCTGTGCCGTCCCTCGCGCCCCTTTGCCGCAATGTACCAGATGATCCCAAGTTACAAACAGCCCGCGCTCCCCGACCATATCAGATCTCCGACAACAAACTGGCTAACCTAGAACCAGTACGCATCGATAGAGAGCTATTTATTGTGCGATCAGTATTCGTGAGCGCGACAAATGTTTTCATGTCCGCCGATCAAGAAAAACTCCGCTCAGCACAAGCAGTAGAGTACGGACGATACATCGATTACATACAACACGCAGACGCACCGTTACCCTAAAAATGAACGGAAACAACCATGTCTTACTAGATTCAGTGCAGGACGGGCTGTTCTTTAAATCGTACCTTCCGGGATACCTTGAAAAACGAATCATCTTCCGCGATCAACTGGCAGTACCAGAGGCCCTTGCTGGATTAATTCTGCACGCTTACCACGATCACGTTCTATTCGCAGGACAGTTCGCATCCCGACCGACTTATGACAAAATCCGCCAGAAGTATTGGTGGCCTACCATCAGCCGCGACGTGCGAGAGTGGTGCTAAAAATGCCAAGCTTGTCAACGACGAAAAACAGCACACAACAGACCCAAACTCCCGACAGGTCGCTTACGTGTCGAGCGGCCGTTTCAACTAACATCGGTTGACTTAGTAGATCACAAAAATAGGTATCAACTTCAGCCGCAGGGATCAAACGTAAATACGTCCTCTCGATGATGGACCACCTGGCGAGGTTTGCGGTGCTGTTGCCGGTGCGTAATAAAGCGGCCGAAACAGTAGCCAATGCCATAATCGAGAGAATAATCAGTATTTTTGGCCCACCAGAAACCTTGCATAGCGACCAAGGCTCCGAATTCGAGAATTGGTGATATACCAGCTGCAACAAATGCTCGGATACAAAAGGACCCGCACAACGCCGTACCGGCCGCAGGGAAATTCAGTGTCCGAACGCGTGCACTCACCGATACACAGCATGCTAGCAATGCATAGTGCAGTCGACCAAAGCAACTGAGTTACTCTCTTACGGTTTGTACATCTAGCGCACAACACTAGTTTTAGTGCAACGATGCATGATACGCCATTCTTCTTAATGTTCGGAAGACAACCCCGACTCCCAGTCGATATGATTCCCGGTATTTCCCATGTAGAAGAACAACAAACACCGAAGAATTTGCATAAAACACGCGGGATGATTTGCAAATTGCTTTTGAACTAGCACGCCGAAACGTATCCGAGCGCGCAGACAAACAAGCAGAAAATAACAGCAAACTGAAACCGCACCCCGTGTTCAAACCTTGACAGGAAGCACTCGTGTACAGACCATACCAGGACTCGGATGGTCCTGACCCAAACCTGCTACTACCGTGGCAAGGCCCATACGTTGTTTTCTCACAATTATCACCTGTGGTAGATAGAGTACGACTTGCGAACGACACGAGAGAAGTGTCCGTTCACCTCGGCCACATGAAGCCCTACCACCACCGGGAAACACCTCCAGCACCTCCTTTCGAGAAACTTGTGGAAATGTTTTTAGGGAGACCGATCCCCGTACCCGAACTGGACCACCCAGACGAGGCTCAACCTAAAATTGAGTCCTACTTCGTAGATAGGGTAGTAGATCATAAGCAAACGTGGGCCTGGCAGACCAAGCCCCCACAACTACAAGTACCGCCTAAGACTCCGAGGATACGGCTTTGAATCCTACCTCGAGTACCGCGCGGACAAAATACCCCAATGTCACGAATGGATCGCCGCATACCGAGCCAACAAGGGTTTGCAACTCGCGATAACCCCACTTATTCGCCCCCCCCCTCCCTTCTCTCGGGAAACGGAAGCGTACAGTAGACGAGGACGAGCACGAAATGAGACAGCGTAAACAATAGTCTCTCAGATGCTCCGCGGCGTAACCGAACAACGAACAAGTTGGCAAACACAGTTGACTCAGCGGTAGACACAAGAGCCCACAGCGGTGATGAGAGTAGCACCAGCAGACATGGCAGTACACACTCGTGTCTATCGTGATCTGACGGGCACTCTACCCGGCATTATGGTGGGAATAGCTGGGGCAAGGAGACGTAAATAAAAATATTGTACCGATCAGTGAGGGGCTGTAAGAAGCGTGACACTTCATGCCCGCGCCCCACACTCCGTTCCAAACGGGACGAAACAGTAACACCACCGTCAAACCACCAAATTGTTCGAACAGTAAACACACGGGGAATGAAAGCCACGCGACTCCGCCCCACCCAAAACGAAGTCACGCGTTGATGCACTTAGATCGACCAAGTCGACGTCGCGTGAAAACAACTAGGCGGGCCCGGACCAAAGAGAAATCACGGACAATGATTTTTCGCTGCCCGTGGTTCTCAGAACAGCAACCACGAGAGGCGCACCAGTACGTGTGGCCACACGGAACGCGTGCGTTGAGGTGATACTTGGAAACCCCATATGACTCCAGTATACGCTGTCAGCATGCAAGCTCGAAAATGTAAGCATCTTCGCTGGATCGGTGTTTCACACCCGCGTTTACTAAACACGTCAATTATAAGAAGTGGATGCAAGCATATAACAGCTGCTGTATCGCCATCCGATAAATGGACACCCTGTTTCCTAAATTTGCCATCCTCCCGATGACCGCTACAATACCATCCCTAGCTAAGATGGGCTTGCAGCGGATACAGAGGGGGGTGATGTGGAAGACAGGGTCGTAGATACCTATCGTAGATATCGTACACGCATGCGCGACAGGACACGTCACCGGTCAGGCAATATACGAGCCCGAGTCGCGAGCGGTGTCACCCGTCATAGACGGCGTTGACCCGTCCTCCGATAATTACCACCGAAGAGCGATCCTGCCGCCCGACCTGGGGTGCATGCCGTGGAAGCCCACAACGGTCAGTCTAGCTTTTAGCATCTCCTTGCTACATCGAAGAAAGATAAAGTCTCAGCCCGCGTCGGCTGTAAACGACGCTCGACAAGGGATCTCAGCTCCGCGGCGACCTCCCTGCTTCTAGTCGAATACGAGTAGAAAGGAAGTTATTTGCCGTGCCCAAGTCGTAGACTCATAGATTGCCGATCTACAGGTAGGGAGCATGCGCCCGGAGAGACGACTCTTCCGGTGGCTATCCCCACCGCACCTGGCCCCTTCGGGGGTCAGGTCGGGTCAACATGCTCAAGTCTCCGCAGTAGTTGCAGCATGGGCTAATACTGCCGATGGGGCATGGAGTGAATTGACATACGACACGCAGTGAGACGTGGAAGTGTGGAGGGCTTAAGCTTTATTTTTACCCATCCGCCGGAGGATTAAAAAAGAAGAAGTAGTTTGACGTAGAATAATGTCAATGCACGACTCTTGTAGTGTATCTGATATAGAGTAGGCTGCCAGAGGCCTTTCTTTCAATGCATGATATTGCTTCCCATCTTGCTGAAGCTAAGAAATATGACTTTTCTTCTTGGGTCTTTGACCTGGGAACTATTCCCTCTCTCTACCATCCTGAACCGACTTAACTCTGAGACCTCCCTCTCCCTTCGGTCTGACATGATGGGGGACAACGAAAGTCCCTTCCCATCTCATGATCTGGGTTCTACCCAGAAAAAGGTCCTACTCGTAGAAACTTGTTTGTTTCGTCCAATTCAAATTTGATTGTGCCCTACACTCCTAATCTTTAGTGGTGGTGCGTGTTTAGACCAATCGATGGAAAATGAATTTGATTTTGTTTTTTGCCGAATTGAATGGTTTTATCTTCGTTCATACGGCCTCAGCACGGTGACTGCGACCAACCCGAGGTAGCTGGCAATGAAACAAGTCCCACGCCTTAGTCCAAACTCGCCCGCTTCAATAATAGATATGGAAGATTGAACGAAGTAAATATGAGGTTTGTGGAGAGGTATTGAATCGTTGGCATGATTGAAAGAGGGGATCGGGAAAGGTTTATCAAGTCTGCATCATGGTGGTGCAGTTGGTTGAACTGGAGAGTCGGGAAGGCTTTGAGACAGGAAGGAAGAAGACCATCTAGTACGGGGTTCTACTCGTGTGGTGTTGGCGAGCAGGGGTTTGGCGCTGGGTGGAAGGTCGGGGAGTTGGAAGAGAGGTCGGATGCCTTAATCGAATTTCAAACATTGGCGGACATTGCAACATAAGGGGCTCTTTATATGTGATGGTATGATGGGAAAGGTCGCCGCGTTATTTGGCGGGCAATTGATGGCTGTTCATCGTGACGCAAACTTGATAGAGCAGCATTTTGGTTCGAAATAATTCCATGACACGGAGCGTTTAATGCAAGCTGTTAGGCATGGAGTGCCAGTCGATGCTATTGAAGAAGGTGATTTAGACACAGCAGCCCTGCGTTATGGGAATCGTTCGAGCGTTTTACAGCATAGCGATTCGCTGCTCGACAGTCTCATATAGGGTATCGTGAGTGGTCGGGTAATGCCGGTACACCGGTCAATAGCCCATACGGTTCGTGGGCTGAAAATATCACCAATGGCCGTGATAGATGAACGGAAAACAATTGAGAGTGATTTTGGATCTGGCAGTAGGACAAGGAGTGAACTCAGACATTGACTTTGAAAATGCGCCTGTGTCTGAGTTCGGGGGTGTTTTAGTCCGATTCATTGCGCAAACGTGCGCTCGCCTAGGGCAAGTAGGACCGGGAGTACCCATTCACATTTCAAACACATATAATATGTTAAGGACGCATTTAGAAGGGTTCACATCGAGTGGGATAAGGCACCTATATTTTCATGCGTGGTTGGACAGTCGGGTAGGGGAATGTATTGTTATTGAGTTCAGGTTGGTGTTCGGGTGGCGTTCGTGGGTGGTGGGCTTTGATGGCTGCGGCAATTCTTCATTCGCATCGAAATACTGACGTTAACACAGCTGTAGTTTTGCCAGATGCGCAAAGGATAGCAAACTATGTTAACGTGTGGGGGCCTGCAGAAGGCTGTGGTTTTGCCAGATGCGCGAAGGATAGCAAATTATGTTAACGTGTGGGGGCCTGCAGAAGGGGAGAGTGCACAGTGTGCTCCTTCTGGCGTTGTTGTCGTGCTTGAATGGCAGGTAAATCCAGAGGCGGAGTTTTTCGCTGGGATGTAAGTCGACGATATGCTGAATTTGGAAACATGCAAGCGTGGAGACGAGAGTCGATTTTTTATAGGAACATTTTCCGCAATTTCGGATAATTTGAGGATGTTTGGTACGTCTACAGTAGCGATAATCCGGTGCCTGTTTTGTCACAAAACAACTTGACAGATTGGGCTGTGTGTCAAGAAGTTTTAGGCTTTGGCATTGATACTCAACAAATGAGGATGAAATCGCCTGAAATAAAACGAAAGGAGGTTTTTCAGCTTTTGCAAAAGTGGCCGTCAAAGAGAAGGACCGCAACGGCAAAGGAGGTGTGGGGTTTGACAGGAACGATGCGACATGTGGTCCAGGTGGTGAGGCCGGGTCGTTTTTTTGTTTGGAGGTTGTTGTTGATGGTAGGGCTGAAAGAGAAACAAGAGGACGGCGACACGCAATTGGGTGCGGTCCCGAAGGGCACGGTTATACTATTTGGCTAGGAGATTCATGCGGATTTGGAGTGGTGGAAATGGGCTTTACGAGAACCACGTTTGGCCGACGGTGTGTATTTATATTCACCTTTCTTCGAACAGACGCAATAGGTTCCGGAACGGCATTGGTTATCGGATGCTACTTTAAGTGCAGTTGGAGGTTATTGCGCAGAAACGGAAATTTGATGGCGACACGATTTAACTACCGAAGAGAAAAATAGGTCGTTGGTGGGTGAACAATGCGCCGCGCACCACGAAATTTCAATCAAGTTGTTGGAGTTGTTAGTAATGGCAATAACAGTCTATGTGATGGTGGTGCAGAAGTCGGATCACTCCCACATTGTGGGCGCGCCCGTTGCTATGCTTGGCGACAGCGTATCTGCCGTGACGTGGGTTAATAAGTGCGGGGGAGCACGGGATCCGAGAGCTGCTTCTTTTATGCGACATTTGAGGAGGATATAAATGCGTGCGGGTTGGTGTTTTGAAGCGGTGCACATTCCAGGGATCAAAGATGTGCTGGCCGATGGCATTTCGAGGTGGCCTCGGGAAACAATTAATTCGCGTTTGCCTCCTCTTTTTCCGCACGTTCACTGGCAGGAGGCGAGTTTGGGAAAGAGTGGTGGACGACGTGTTCGGGAGTCTAAGCAGACTTATTTTCGATGGTCGGAGTGGCTCCTTCGACAAATATCACTTATGCAGCTGCCCGGCGTTTGTGGACGTAGTGGTGTTTACAGGGATAATCATATGAGATTTCCCGAAAATTATAAGAAGTTTCTAAAAACAAAAAACGTAGAATCACAAATATAAACGAACAGCCCAGAATAAAGATACGTATCAAAACCAAACGCATTTTGCCCCACCGATTGACATGACGAAACAGAACGCCTGCTCGGTAACATAAGGAACTGGAGCTCCCTTCTACCCAATGCCGGCGTCATTCGAGCCCTTGTGGCCGGCACACTGCTCTCCGATCTGCCGGCAAGGCGTGTCTTTCCGAACTGCAAAAAGACAGCAAGCCGGTAGTCCAGATGCATGCACCAGGAAAATTAATGGGGCCCGAGCCAGCATCTCAGCCCAACGAAACCAAGGTTGGCATGCACCCCACTACCGATGGGTCCATCATTGTAACGTCGGTCGTTTCCATTTTCGATGCTTGCATCGTTCGCGGGGTCAATCTGCTCGTACTCGTTCGTATCAGAAGTGAGTGGAATAGCGGCGCGTCGATTTTCATCTACTGTACATCATCCTCGTAGGTCAGAGGCTGAAACCTCGCTGACGGAGGCTTCTTTTTTGCTGCGACCACTTGAGGCCGACTCCCGAGGTCAAAGGGACCACTTGAGAGGCTGAAGCTGGCCATGGGGTGCCTTATCGAGGGAGAACGCGCTGCTGTTCGAAGTCACTCCTTGATCTGCTCTGTTGAGATTGTCGGGGTACATCTCTCTCTTGGCGAATCTGGACGAAGGGCAGCCCTACCTCTGAAGGGCGAGACCATTTGCGTCGCCGATTGCTCTCCTCGAACCCTCTAGTAGAGGACAACAGCCACGCCAAATGTCTCTTGCGCCCCTCTTCCCTAGGTCGAGCACGAGTTGCGCCTACAAGCAGCAGAATCTGCGTAAGTTTCCTTGATCGGCGAAACGATATTATTGGTGATATTTTGGTTCGAGCACTCGTAATTTGCGCATTTCTTACAGCAGTACCAGCACCGTACGAGTACGAGCAGATTGACCCCGCGAGCGAAACGGCCGACGTTATAATGGACCCATGGGTAGTGGGGTGCATGCCAACTTTGGTTTCGTTGGGCTGAGATGCTGGCTCGGGCCCAATTAATTTTCCTGGTGCATGCATCTGGACTACCGGCTTGCTGTCTTTTTGCAGTTCGGAGAGACACGCCTTGCCGGCAGATCGGAGAGCAGTGTGCCGGCCACAAGGGCTCAAATGACGCCGGCATTGGGTAGAAGGGAGCTCCAGTTCCTTGTGTTACCGAACAGGCGTTCTGTTTCGTCATGTCAATCGGTGGGGCAAAATGCGTTTGGTTTTGATACGTATCTTTATTCTGGGCTGTTCGTTTATATTTGTGATTCTACGTTTTTTTTTGTTTTTAGAAACTTCTTATAATTTTCGGGAAATCTCATATGATTATCCCTGTAGATGCTGTGCATAGAAGTGTATACTTGGACGTGGAATTGGGAGACGAGGCGGTAGCGAGAGAGATCGCGAAGTGTATGACGCATTTAGATTTTTCGCGCGAAAATAAATCATCGACGGTCGAAGGGAACTTGGTAGCAGTACAGCATTTTCATCGCCGAGTCGGGGTATAGTTGCAGATGGACATTTTATCGTTGAATCGGTGAAGGCAGGCATTGCGAGTGGGAGCGCGTTGGAGGGAGAGCCTCAACGGATTAGGCCTCCGATGTCGTAGTCTGTGTTCAAGCAGGGATTGTCAATTGTCCCGGAGTGGGATGAAGGGGGCAAAGTGATGTGGATGATGCTACGAAGCGGTCTCGTTTTTTATTTTGGGCCGTGCGTCTGAGTTGTTTGCGTACAACGACGGAAAAATTGACAAATATTTCGGGTTGACGAGGGGAGATTTGTTTTTGTTATTGTATGACACAGTAGTAGTTGTCAGCGCCTGGATTGTGGCGTTGCGCTGATCAGGTGGACCGTTTGTTCAGAGGATCACAAGGAGACCAGAAGAGGTGCGGGGAAGTGGCTTCACGCAAGAAAACGGTGGTTAGAGCGACTGATTTCAATTGGGATGCCATGCCGCCGTCGGTTTCGCAGTTGAGGGGTGAGGTCGGTGGATTTGAGGTGCTGCTCGAATTGATGTTGATGCACCCTAACCTGGACATTCGCTTTCCTCTTACTACATATGCGGACGGAAGTAGTCGGAGCGTGTGGACTCGTAACCAGGCCAAAGTGTCATTACGGGATTTAGTGGGAAGACAAGGAAAGGTTAGTATACCAGGAGAGCATGCGTTGCGTTCGGGCAGGATTGGGGGAGCAACGAGACTTGCAGCAGGAGGGGTTTCGGTTATGGAGATCCAACGTCAGGGGAGGGGGAAGAGTGATGCGTGTATGATGTACGTAGGAGCGACAAGATATGGCAAGGTTCAGGTTTTAAGTGTATATAGCTTTTAACGCAGTGGCGGGAGGAATTCAACCAGGAGGGGGCAGGGGGAGTACAAATATCGTGCACGGCCGTAGTCGTATGACCATAGACCCTCGCATCCCTACAATGCCTGGACGGAGCACGTTGGGTTTTCACCAACCAGGCAGACATTGCTTGCACCAAGCGCGAAGCGCCGTGAGGTATTGAGCGAGTCGCATGGGGGGTGAGCCGCATCTTGCTAAGAACCGCCTCTGAGGCGGACTTGCATATGGACTACAGCCTCCAATGAATTTAATTTATTTTCTGGTGTGGCCACTTCCTGAGACAGCAATGGGAGCACTATGTAACTGCCTCGCGGGTGGACCAAGTGGGGAGGGGGTAGAATAAGAAGAATTTATAAATGTGGGGGTTTGGGTGGGGGTATAGGAGTGTGGGAGGTAGAGCATGTATAGTGGGTTGGTAGTTCACACAGACAATAAAGTAGAGACTGTTATTAAGGTGGGGTTAAAAGTACGGTAGGTTTTGCAGTAGAAAGTAGCAGTCTATATCGGGTGTGTTTTTATGTATGTATGCTGGATACCATCCAGCACTTTTACCACGTACAAATAATAGTTCCAGATTCATAAGCAAAACAAAGTGCCATTAAACGAAGGAAATCTGGGGTTTGTGGAGAGGTATTGAATCGTTGGCATGATTGAAACAGGGGATCGGGAAATGTGATCAAGTACCAGGGTATGTATCGTGGTCTGGTGCAGTTGGTTGATTTGGAAAGACAGAGGTTGGGAAGGCTTGAGACAGGAAGGAAGAAGACCAGCTTGTACGGGGCTCTACTCGTGGTGTTGACGAGCAGGGGTTTGGCACTGGGTGGAAGATCGGGGAGTTGAAAGAAAAACCCGCCTGCCCTCCCCTGGGGGGTAAGATTTGCAGTAGAAAGTGACAGTCTATATCGGGTATGTTTTTGTATATGCTAGATACCATCCAGCACTTACTTACTACAAACAATAATGGGGAGTGATAAATGTGCCCCCGGGGGCACATCTCTTAACGACGCCCCCGGGGGCCCTTTTTGCTTGTTGTGCCCCCGGAATTGGGACTGATTACAAAGCACATCACCACGAGCGATTACGACGACCGTAGAACAGCAGACCTGTCTGGGAATTGTCTACTGCATGTGCTGCTGCGGTGTGTGCTGTAGTTCCGCCGGTCATCGCGTTTCGCGCAATATACAGACGGCTTCGTGTTGTCGATACCCAGGATATTTCCAGGCATTGGTTCAGGGTGCAACATCAAGCTAAAAGTGCCTCTACATGATGCACGCGCCACGAGCGATGACGACGGCCGTAGGGCATTGTCTACGGCATGTGCTGCTGTGATGTATGCAGTAATGCCGCCAGGTATCGCTTCTCGCTCGATATACAGACGTGTTTGTGTTCTCTTATTCCCAGGCTATTTTTGGGGGCACATCAAGCGAAAAGTGCCTCCGCAAGCAGACTACAGTACAGACATGAAGCACGCTACTACGACCGAGTACAACGATCGTAGGGCACCAGACTTCTCTGGAACTTGTCTACGGTATGTGCTGCTGAGGCCTGTGCACGAGTTCCGCCGGCCATCGCTTCTCGCTCGATATACATACGTGTTCGTGTGCTCGATACTAAGGATATTCTCCAGGCCATTTTTGGGGGCGCACCACGCTAAAGGTGCCTTCGGAAATAGGCTGCATGAAGCAAGCCACCACGAGCGATAACGACGATCGTACGGCACCAGACCTGTCTAGGAATTGCCTACGGTATTTGCTGCTGCGGTGTGTGCAGTAGTTCCGCCTGTCGCAGCTTCTCGCTCGACGTACGTATGGGTTCGTGTTCTCGATACTGAGGATCTCTCCAGGCCTTTTTTGGGGGCGCATCAAGCTAAAGGTGCCTCCGGAAATAGGTTGCATGAAGCACGCCACCACGAGTGATGACGACGACCGTACGGCACCAGACGTTTTTGGGTGTTGTCTATACGGCATGTGCTAATGTGGTGTATGCAGTAGTTTCGCCGGTCATTGCGTCCCGCCCGATATCCATACCAGGTATATGTTTGCTCTAGAGTACTTTCTATGATTATTCCTGCGTTGAACACTCAGACTTAGACGATGATCTGCTGACGGAAGATGTTAGAGTCTACCGAAGTATATATGTGGCAAGTCCTATACTTAAATAAGACGCGAACGCAGTAACTAACTGTTTGATGTACAATTCAGAGTTCAAAGGGGGGCGAACTTACCCAGATAGGTCTATGCGAAATAAATAATATTCCCGTGCGGAATGGTGCATACTTCATAGACTCGTACTCGAATGGACATGGAAGGAAGCGGAACATTGAAATACATTTCGAGACCACCAACTACTATTAATAGCACAGGCATACGAGTACGCGAATTGAATAATGGGTCTTAAATAAAATGTCAAATATATTCCCGAGCGGAATGGCACCAACTTTACAAATCTTACAACAGCAGCAGGCATGTATGTATGCACGAATTCAATGCCCATTAAATAGGGTTGCCAGTCAAATGGATTCGTGCTGAATGTCACTTAGTTTACACGCATACACGAACTCCAATGCAAATAAACGGAACACCAAAATAGATGTCTGGCGTCAATACTACCAATGATCAACATTGACAGAACAAGTCTACGAGTACGCGAATTAATCATATTTCCAAGGGCAACTTAGAGTTGCTTCCGTGCAGGATGGCACCTACCTACTTTACGTCGTAGAGTTGGCCCTTAACCCATTTAGAACCGAAAAAAATGTCTATAAAACGCCAATGAAAATGGATGGACAAAGAACACCCAAATAATACATGTATGTATTTACCAGAATTCCACAACCCATCTGCTACACACACCACAGCAGCAGGTGCCATAGACAATCCTCACACGGGCCCACTACGTACTACAGCACTGCAGTACTGATCGTATCAAAATATATATAGATAGGTATAATAGAGGCCATATGATAGTATTTCCCATAGTAGTTTGGTAGTCCCTTGGTATAGTTTTACTACTGCTGTATGTAGTCTGTTTTCGGAGATATCCTGAATATCGAGAACATCACGAACCCGTCTGTATATCGAGCGAGAAGCTACGACCGGCGGAACTACTGCACACGCTGCAGCAGTACATGCCGTAGACAATATCCAGACAAGTGTGGTGTCCTACGGTTGACGTGATCTCTTGTGGTGGCGTGCTTCATGCAATCCGTTTCCGGGGGCATTTTTAGCTTGATGTGCCCCCAAAAAACATCGTAAGTATCGGGAACACGAACCCGTCTGTATATCGCGCGAAAAGCTGCGACAGGCGGAACTACTGTACACACCGCAGCAGCAAATACTCTAGGAAATTCCTAGACAGGTATGGTGCCGTACGATCGTCGTGGTCGCTCGTGGTGGCTTGCTTCATGCAGCCTATTTCCGAAGGCACCTTTAGCGTGGTGCGCCCCCAAAAATGGCCTGGAGAATATCCTTAGTATCGAGCTCACGAACACGTATGTATATCGAGCGAGAAGCGATGGCCGGCGGAACTCGTGCACAGGCCTCAGCAGCACATACCGTAGACAAGTTCCAGAGAAGTCTGGTGCCCTACGATCGTTGTACTCGGTCGTAGTAGCGTGCTTCATGTCTGTACTGTAGTCTGCTTGCGGAGGCACTTTTCGCTTGATGTGCCCCCAAAAATAGCCTGGGAATAAGAGAACACAAACACGTCTGTATATCGAGCGAGAAGCGATACCTGGCGGCATTACTGCATACATCACAGCAGCACATGCCGTAGACAATGCCCTACGGCCGTCGTCATCGCTCGTGGCGCGTGCATCATGTAGAGGCACTTTTAGCTTGATGTTGCACCCTAAACCAATGCCTGGAAATATCCTGGGTATCGACAACACGAAGCCGTCTGTATATTGCGCGAAACTATATGACCGGCGGAACTACAGCACACACCGCAGCAGCACATGCAGTAGACAATTCCCAGACAGGTCTGCTGCTCTACGGTCGTCGTAATCGCTCGTGGTGATGTGCTTTGTAATCAGTCCCAATTCCGGGGGCGCAATAAGCTAAAAGGGCCCCCGGGGGCGTCGTTAAGAGATGTGCCCCCGGGGGCACATTTATCACTCCCCAACAATATTTAATAATTCCAGATGCATGTGCATAACAAATCGTGCCTCGGTCATGTTATCGCGCAGAGGGTTCAACATTCCCAACGAGGACGAACCTTGATAGTATTATAGTTATTTACGGGGGTTGTGTGCTTGGCGCCTGAAGCCGTCCCTCCGACCCGAACCCTATGCCATTGGTCAGTCCTGGGATGCTGTGCTTGGTAAGACTCTAGGTTGACTCGGCCGGCGTGGATGGTGAGCTTGTGGAAAGACTCTCGTAGGGTGACTCGGGATGCTGTGGCTCGGAAAGACTCCAAGTTGATTGAGCCGCGTAAAACATACCCAGAGTGCCTAAATAGCTACCTTTTTGAGGAAGATCTACTATTAATATCATATCATGCTTCGTCCAGTACTATTGTTCCCAACGCTCGTCGATTTTCATCAAATTTTGCTAAGAACTCACGCTCTCGCGCTTTCCGCTAGTCAAGATATGTTTTGCGAGGAGAAGTATCTACGAACACAGACCAGCATGCACTCGCGGGGGCTCGAACTCACGACCTTAACTCTAACAGGGACAATATTCACCTGCCATTCCACCGGGGACGCCTATGTGCACTCCACCAGTGCGCGATGGCGCTGAACCCGGGCATCCGCCTACTCCCGGCCTCACGAGCATCGGTACGCCCTATCTTCGCAACAAAGCTCGCGGTCACTACTGTTGTTACTGCTGACCATGGTACCAGGTTGGAGGACCGCAGGCACGCACGCGTTTGGAATATGTCTGTGCGTCCCAGCTCACAAGCTCCTCCTCCAGCTCGTGCGCCCATTTCTCTGTACGCCGTTCACACATGTTGACTGTTTGCTCAAGAAATTATACGAATAATATGTATTCCGGCTCTTTGCTCCAGAAACAGAAACACAAAATAGCGACTCTTTCTTATTAATAGTGGGAATTCCCACCAGGCCGATATCCCACGCGTGCGTACCTTGCATGACCGGCCTTCCACCCAGTGTCAAACACCTGTTCGCCGACACTACGAGTAGAGCTCCGTACTATTAATAATTGACGGTTTTCTTCCTTATTACTGTCTCAAAACCTTCCCAGCCTCTGTCTCTCCAGTTCAGCCAACTTTCACTTTTCTTTCCCGATACAATATTTCTCGTATCCTTCCAATGATTCAATATCTCTCCACAAAACCCAGGTTTCCTGTGTTAGATTTTCCACATATAAATATTAATCATATTTAAAATGGTACAAAACTCCATACTGAAATGCCTGCTGTGTGCACGCATTTCATTTAAAACTTCAGATATGTTAATATTTTATTATTTAATTGTTTTATACACGTGACGTGCGGGTTGTGCGTACCTCTTTTATTGATAGTGAAAAACAGAGCGATTCATAAATCAATACGAAAAGGAATTTCATTTGTGTGGTCTCGTAAAGTATTGAATCTTCAGGAAGGAATGTTGTATACGCAAACACTTGACTAGCAAACACTCTTTTTGTACCCGTATACGTAGCCGGGTTTTTGTTACGCATGTGGTTGAGTAGAAAGAACGGGTTTAATGTGAAGACAACAACAACAACAACCTGGTATAATAAGTAGGCCATCAGCTGTGAACATCGATCGATGTACGTATGATATCATTCTCGTATATACGTACCTGGTATAATATTTCCGTGGTGTCCTTCATTCGGAAATCAGGGTTGAAGTTCGTGCTTTCAATGGACATTGTCGGATGGATGACTCTGGATACAACAAGAATAACAAACAAAACAGGTGGTTGACAATCAACTAAATATTTTACGAGTTCGATTGTGAGCCGAGGGATTGTGAGGAGGGCACTGCTTGCCAGGCTGTGTCCAACTCGGTCTTCTCTTTTTGCACGCTCTACAACAAGGAGCTGGCTGGAGGTTCAAGTGCGCTGCTCGAACGCCCCTGACTGCAAAAATCTAAGACTCCTTCTTCTGAATCGCATCGGCATATTTCAGGTGAACAACCACGTGCGTGCGTGGTGCATGTACTCTTATTCTTACCCTAGTCTACAATATGTACATACTGTACTTCGTACATACTTAACGTGGGTAGGCACAATTCGATGCGAGTCGACGATGGAAGAAAAGGCTGAAGTCTTCTCCCGATAAAAATGCAAGGCAAGAACCGTAGTGGGGGAGGTAGCCTACTTTGTGACCGCGGATCTGAGTTACGATTAGGGAGGAGAGAGAAAGGAAGGGCAAATACAGTGCGCGACGACAGCAGTTGAGAATGTGGGTGTTAAGAATTTAAGCCTTAATTTTTCACGTTTCTTAGAAATTACAACTATTAATAGGCATTTGTGCTAACCTTCGAGGATAAACAATGATTAGAAATCGAGAAGTGCAAGGGGGTCGGCAACTAAGAATCTACAAGGATGTACAGCAGGGCGTAAAGTAGGCGTCAGGCTCGTGGTGAAATCACCGCACCACGAGGGGGAGGCCGTGGTGCGGGCCCGCACCATATCGCCTTCACATCGCCTTCGGCGATGCATGGCCTCTCCGCAGGGCCGCCGGAGGCCGCTTTTGTTTACCATATATGCGTCAATATACTCAAAATGTGCGTCTAACCCGCTCGGTTTATCCTCTTGTATACGTGGTGCCGGCTGCCTTTGAATGTTCTGCATTTGGAAAGACAAGAAAAAGGACAAAACTACGGTCAAAAAGCATTTAGACATATCGTCAGCAAATGTGAGGTGCTTGAATAGGCACGACATGCCACAGTGTCCCTGGCCGGGTTTGCCTGGAACGTCCTTAGGCATAGGAAAACGGCAACAGTTTCAATCGAATTATCAAAACAAGTAAAGTACTCTACGCCAAAAGAGGAAACAAGACCCAAACACAGCATCTGAGACGAAATCAAGACAAAAATAAAAACATTTTTTTTCCGCCTGCGCCGAAAAACACGCCCAAAAATAAAATCGCCTGCAGCGAAACAGACCAAAAAAACAATTTAGGCTACGGCGAAAAAAAAAACGGCACGTAAATTTTCAAGGTTCAGGGTTCTGCTACATGAACTTTTTTTTTTTTTTTTTTTTCCATCCCATTTATTATCTTCGCCCTTCCTTTCTCTCTCCTTCCTGGACGTAACTCAGATCCGGGGTCACAAAGTAGGCTCTTCTCCCTCCCCCCCAACTACGGTTCTTGCCTTGCGTTTTTATCGCGAGAAGGTTTCAGCACTTTCTTCCCTCGTCGACTTGCGTCGGATTCCGCCTACCCACGCCACGAAGGCGCTCTCAGCAATTGGTTCCTTTTTATTTTTTCAAATAAAGACAAAATCTCTCACCACGGTGGGATTCGATCCTGGGTACCAATGGTAGTAGTCTTTGAAGCTGACCACTACACTACCGGGGCGACCTATACCCGGGGTATTAACCCGGGAAAATACCCTACAGAGAACTTCTGTGAGTTCTGTAAGGGTTTTATACCCGTACCCGGAACTTCTGTAAGCTCTGTACGACCTTCATACCCTACAGAGAACTTCTGTAAGTTCTGTACTCCCCGTTTCACCATACCCGGGGTACCGGTACAACGTGTTTGTACCTGCCCGGAACTTCTGTGAGTTCTGTATGCCCGGGCCACAATACCCGGAACTTCTGTGAGTTCTGTACGCCCGTGCCACAATACCCGGAACTTCTGTGAGTTCTGTAAGGGTTTTATACCCTAACCCGGAACTTCTGTAAGTTCTGTAAGACACCCATACCCGTACCCGGGACTTCTGTAAGTTCTGTAACACCTTGGGCACAATACCCCGGGTAAGGGTATTCCCTCGGCACAATATGTACCCTGTGTGCCGGTACAGATTAGTGTATCGTTGAGGATGTCAGGAGACGGTCAGTCGAGGGAAAATGGGCATCGGTCAAAGGTGTGGATTCGAGTGTTCCACACTAAAACCTAGTATTTTGGCGTCGTCAAGGATAAAAAATGAAAAATTGCCGTCAGTCAAGGGGTGAAAGTGCCGTCTCCTGACATCTTTTGAGGAGTGATGTTATGCATTCTGACGTCATGTCTCATCAGTGACACACACCAAAAACGAAATTACGAAAATAAATTACATTGTACAACCCACCTCGCTCACAACCACACACATCGAAACCACGATCCGTAAACGGCGTCTGTTCTTTGCGGGAGCCGTGGCACGGCAACCCAAGGGGCGACTACCCAGTCGGRTGATGYTCGGGACCATGACGGGTGGGGAGGGACGCAGACCGGGCGGACAACCAAAGTCCTGGCAGAAATGCCTTGTTGAAGACCTCAAGGTGTTTCAAGCCTCCAAGGGGTCCACGGCACAGGTCCCGTTGGTGTTTGGAGTAGAGACCGCAGTATGGACCGTTGCAGCAACTAAAGTGGGCAAGTGGCACAGGGGGGTCCTCGAAGCGGCTGAACAGTTCATGATCCGGTGGCACAAAGTAGAGGCGGAACTGAGTAGACAGCGCCACGCATCCGTTGCGGGGGGTGCAAAAGGGAATGAGAAGGGGGGGGGCAACAGTCGTACGGAAACCGCGGCTGATGAGAGCAGGAGGGAAACAGCCGACAGGATAGCAAGGTACCAGGCTGACTAGTAAGTCCCACCTAGACTACCCGTGCCGCGCACCTCTGTAGCCGCTTCGAACGCGGCACTGTTTCTGGTGGTCTTTCTTTCCCTTTGTTTGTTTGTTTGTTTGTTTGTTTTTTTTTCTTATTTTTCTTTTCGTTTTTTCATTTTTCTTTTTTGCTTGTCGTAGTGCCTGTTGTTGCTTCTCAAGGGGGGCACGACAGCGATGCTACAACCCCTCGCATCATTTGCTTCGTTTACTTTGTGTTTCACTTATTTATGTTACCGTGATCGCTTTTGCCTTTGTTTCTCCGCCTTCCGTATTTGTCCTAGGACTTTCTTTGGTGGCTTAGCTACGTACGTATTCATTTTGGTTTTGTCATTCCCCGTTCTCTTTCCGGGACTCTCGTGTGTTACACGAGAACGAAACGGAATTGAGTTGGAAGTGCCACGTACCCGTTGTATGGGTGGCGCCCAAGGGAAGGGAGACGGAGGGTGGGGGGGGTCATAGGGAAACCAGGACGGACGAAAGCAGGAAAGAGACGGCAAACAGAGTAGGTGCCAGACCGACTAGCTGGTAGAACCTGCCTGTACTACGGGCACAAACCTGCCTCGGCTGGCCTTCGGTGTGCTCCGGCTGGCTGTCCTATCCTGTCGTTCTCAGTCTTGCTCTGTTGGCGCTGTTTCGGTCCATTTTATTTTCTTTCATTTCATTTGGTTTTTTATTGGAGGTCGCATCTCCTCTGGGAGAAGCACGACACTTTCTTTCTTTTTTTGTCATGCTTTTTATTTTTGGTTGCTTGATTATTGATTTGCTTCAGTATATTTACTTTTTATTATTATTATTTTATTTTTTTCTTTTCGCTTTTTTCTTTTTTCTCTTTTTTTCTCTTGCATGCACCTGGATTGCTAGCAGGGTAGGTCTTGCCTGTCGTATATGGCGTTGCATTGTCTGCTCTGCTTACTGCACTGAGTGTAGTATCTCTGTGTCGTAGTTTTGTGACCACAGAACTGGTACCTTTTTAGGATGAAGAATCGGCACGGACACTGGGTGTGCTGGATGTCGACGGGTAGAAAGGAAGGTTTAATGTGAAGAACACACACACACACACACACATGAACGGAGCACACAAGTACGTGGATTTTGATTTGGGGGGTAAATCTATGACCGCGGAAGTCATTCCCATGAAGTTGGAACGGTCCTTACCGTGAAAATCGTGAAAGACAGCTTATAAACAGAAATTAGCTACAATGGTACATGCATGGTATATACGCGTTAGTACCGGTATAGTGTGTCATGTTTGAAGTACACCAATCGCCAATCGCAGTATTTCGAAATGCATTTTATGTATATGTTTTGAGGAGTACATTTGCAGTTTTTTCGCCCCCTTGAGGTGGGTATTTACCAGGGTATCACGGAACTTCTGTAAGTAGTTCTGTACGCCCGTGCTTCAATCGGAACTTCTGTGAGTTCTGTACGCCCGGGCCACAATCGGAGCTTCTGTGAGTTCTGTACGCCCGTGCCACAATACCCGGAACTTCTGTGAGTTCTGTAAGGGTTTTATACCCGTACCCGGAACTTCTGTAAGTTCTGTACGACCTTCATACCCTACAGAGAACTTGTGTAAGTTCTGTACTCCC
This sequence comes from Saccharina japonica, assembly GCA_008828725.1. Lineage (NCBI taxonomy): Eukaryota > Phaeophyceae > Laminariales > Laminariaceae > Saccharina > Saccharina japonica. Next base: position 102,493 of record MEHQ01003772.1, read on the forward strand.
CGTTTCACAATACCCGGGGTACCGGTACAACGTGTGTGTACCTGCCCGGAACTTCTGTGAGTTCTGTACGCCCGGGCCACAATACCTGGAACTTCTGTGAGTTCTGTAAGGGTTTTATACCCTAACCCGGAACTTCTGTAAGTTCTGTAAGACACCCATACCCTGACCCTAAATCCACAAACCCTACAGAACCTGACCTTGGAAAAATGTTTGTTCGCCTAACGGCGAACAAAGGTGCGCGCAGCAAGAAAAGCGTGGTGCGGCAAGCCGTTCACCATGCCGTCGGCACGTGGTGAAAAAAACGTGGGGTGATTTGCGAGAAAAGGTGCGGCAGCGCAACATTTTCACCACTTATTTTACGCCCTGAATGTACAGCAGTACGCGACAGCAGTTCATAATGTGGGTGTTAAGAATTTAAGCCTGAATTTTTTACGTTTCTTAGAAATTACAACTATTAATAAGCATTTGTGCTGACTGTAGAGGAGAAATAATAATTAGAAATCGAGAAGTGCAAAAGGGGGTCGGCAACTACAGTAAGAATCTACAAGAAGAATGTACTACGGCCCGGAAGAACAAGAGACTGCCCAAACACCTCTCAAGGCCACACCAGGCACCAAACCAAGCGGCCTCCTCCTCAAAATCGACCTGACAGCTGATTTTGTGAAATACCGGTATAAACTACTACTGTATTAGTGTAAACCAGTAGTACCAGGTACGTTTTATCCAAAAAAAGATACGTAAAAAAGACATTAACGAAACATATGTATCACAAAACATACAGCACGGAATCAAGCGCGGCGGTGGGTGCGTGGGTTTTGCTACAGCCAAACGAGGAAGAGCAGAGGGAGGGTGCAGCAGTCGGTGGGGGTAGGCAGAACAGTCGGTTCGGAGGTTCACAGCTTCCGGAAGAAACCCCGCCGTCAGTAGCAGGGGGAGTACCTTGACGTCCAATGCGCGTAACGTAGAGCATGTACTGTAGCTTAAACGGCTGTTCCGGGTAAGGAGGTACAGAGGATATGCAGCGGCAGTGGTACGGTCACGGGGTCGTTGAAAGCGGGCAACATTATGGGCGTTGGTGTCTACAGTCCTCAAGCCTTTCGCTTAATACCTCGTTATTGATTTTCATCATCATGGATGGATGCCTGTGTGGTAATTGATGTCTTTTTGCAACCTCCGAGGAAATACATCTCGCACTGCTGTACCCATTTTTTTGTAGAATAATAATTTGGATATTAAGAATTTGGTGTTCTGCATCCGTTCGC
>MEHQ01004511.1:5255-33187 GCA_008828725.1 Saccharina japonica
CAGAAGGCGCTTAGGCGCTTGGTGATGAGTTTGGCGGGGACTTTGCCTACGTGCGATAGTAGCGAGATCCCCCTGAAGTTGTTGCAGTTGGACCGGTCGCCCTTCTTGTACAGCACTTTGATCGTTGCATCCTTCCACTCTTGCGGGATCTCTCCTCCGTTCCACACGTCGACAAGGATATCATGAACGCGCTCCAGGACGACGGGGTCGTCGTCATCGATCTTGAGCAACTCGGCAGGGAGGGAGTCATGGCCGGGTGCCTTCCAGTTCTGCAGGCCTTTCGTTGCCCGTTCCACCTCCTCGAGGTCTGGCGCCGCTCCCAACCGTCGGGTGGCTCGCGTCGCTGGTCGTTGCGTCACTTTTTCGGCGATGTCTGGGTTCAGGGTGGGGGACTTGGTGTTGAGGAGGGTGCCGAAGAATCCCGCCCACCGCTGGAGGATGTCTTCCTTGTTCCGGAGCAGCACGCCTTTCTCGTCCGTGACGAACTGCTGTCCCACCGCTTGTGTCCCCCTGAGGCCCACTGATCTCTTAAGGTGTTTGTACAGCCCTCTCATGTCGCGGTCCTTGTAGACCGCTTCGAGCTCCGCCACGTACTTATCGAGGTGGGCATAAATGCCCGTTTCGACTGCTGCGGTCACTCCCTTACATGCTGCTTTGAGGGTCCTCCATGTCGCTGTGGTCCAATTGCCCCTCATCGCGCGGCGCGCTTCCCGCCGTTTGGCAAGGGCCTCCTCCAAAGCTGCTCTCGTCGCTGGGGTCTCACACCACTCCTGCGTACGTCGTCTCCGCGGTTACTCGGGTAGTACTGTCTGCGCCGCGTCGAGGAGGGTATTGGTAAACAACGTCGCCATCCCCGCTGTGGTGGTCGCTGGCTCACCCGGTTGTTGGTCGAGGTTGTGGATGAACCGCTCGCTCACCGCCCGTCGTGCTGTTTCGACCTGCAATTCCTGTCGGCTGAACTGCTGCTGTTTCGGTTTGGTCCGCACTGCTCGGTTGTGGGCGAGTCTGCCACCGAGGTCGACGGTGGCTACCACCATGTTGTGGTCTGAGTCCGCCTTTACTGGGCGTACCGGTTGGGGAACGACGACTACGTTGGACACTCGGCCGCGGTGTGCCTGTCGCGTGAGGATGTAATCGACGCGCCGGCATTCGTCCCCCGATACGCCGTTGTATGTGTGCCATATCCCACCCTTACGTGTGGGGAAGAAGGTGTTCGTGATTGCTAGTCTGTTGTCCGTTGCGAAGGTCAGCAGTAGCCTGCCATTGTCGTTCAGCTTATCACGCCCGTGCTCGCCCATGATACGTTCGTCCTCTCCATCCACCCTCTCTCCCGTCCGCGCATTGGCGTCCATCAGTACGTAGACACACTCCTTGGCAGGGATCCCCCGCACGAGGCTGTCAAGTTTTTCCCAGAACCTATGCTTGCTGTCGGCGGTTGCGACCTCTGTTGGGGCGTACGCAGCTACGAAGTTGACCGCTCAGCGGTTGCCCGTTATCTCAAACCTCATGGCCATAAGGCGTTCATCGATATATTCGGTGGTGTACGCAGAGTTCCTGCACATTGACTCTTTAACGGCTATTCCCACACCGTGTGTTGCACCTGTCTCCGTGCCACAGCAGAACACCCGAAACCCTGCTGCTGCGAATTCCGTTCGGCCTGCCCTCCTTGTCTCCTGTAGCCCTAACACCGAAACGTTTTGTCTCGCTGCCTCGTACAGGATGCTGCAGGCTCTCCCATAGCCGTTAGCCCCTTTTACAGCCAGAGTCCGCACATTCCAGGTTGCTACCCTAACAAGTGTACTCTGCTGCCTCTCCCGGGCGATGCGTGGTGCCTTCCTAGCCAGCCTACGCTTCGCCCGTCTCCTCCTTTTCCTCCTTCGTGCCCTTTTTATCTGTTTTTTTTTCTGTTGCTTTGCGCACTCTCGGGGTATAGTAAAAACAATTAACCCGGTGCGTGTCTGTTGTACCAGAGATACGCCTCATCCCGGAGCGGCTCGACCCTCCAGCTCTGGATTCTCCTCCTTCCTCTCTCTGGTGCATACCCACACGGTGTGCGGTCACTCCGCCACCCTCTCCGTGCTCTCTGCTGCTGCATGGCCCCGGTGTCCAAGCCGGGGCGTCAGGGTTTAACCCCATCTGCAGCCCCCCGAGCTAGCTGCGTCGCGAGTTACCCTGATCTCACGATAGCGGTAACTCCCGACTGCCAGACTCAGGATCACCCTCTGAACGGTGCTAGGGACCGTGTATCCGTCTGGGTTGGGTGGTCTTTCGAGGTTTAAGTCCACTTACGGACCTCGGCCTACCTCAGTAGGGAGGCAGGCCGGGGAGTGAGTACTAATATACCGGTAATTGACTGATAAAAACCGACAGATAATATTGATGGGTGATGTTGGACGCTGGCTGGCAAAGCTCTCACAGGGCACAATGCACTAGAAATATTCGCAATTTGGGCACAGCACCTCCCGGCTCCATTTAGTTGGGACGAGTAGATATCAACACAACCAATGCGAGATACTCCAATAAACCAAGCCAATAAATTACAGAGTCATCACATACGTGCGACTGGAAGTGTAGTTGGAAATACCTGACGTTTTCCGTCTGTGATTAGCATGCACGTATCATGCAAACGCCATTTAACCATCCATGTAATATTTGATTAGTATTGTTAATAGTGAGGTGACAATCGCAACTAACTTGGTTGCTGCTTGTGCTGTTTTTCCTGCTGTTTGTTGGTCTACTGTCCCTTCGCTTCCATACCACGATCGTAGCCGTGACGCCATATTGGCACCGATGACTCCATGTAATAACATTCGGGCTTGGGATATCACCATAGCATAAGCCGCTTCGACCACTTCCGTTTTCGCTGGCGTCGTAGCACGCATAAAAGGCATGAACCCGAAACGCAGAACCTGTGGGAACCTTGTTACAAGCACGTTCTAGGGGAGAGCGGGACTTCTTCTATATTAGAGCGCTGTTATATATGTATCGCCAACGATGCCGGTTATGCACAATGCACAAACGTTTGTGGCATTCTAGTAAACCTACGCGAGGAAAATCGAATGGGGCGGTGGGTGGACGATTGTGTGCCGTCCGCAGCGTGCGTACTACTGAATAGCACGCTGAAAGCACATAGACACCAACACAACACTGCGGTGTAATGCCTGTTTGCCAACGCATGCCATTCAAAGCGCCATGACCCAAACAGCCACCTCAATGAATCGGCATTAGGTGTGCAATTGTTAACGCCACCAACCAAAACTAATTGACATGCCACACATACATGCCCGGACCCCTCGTTTACTTTGACCCAAACAGCCACCAACCCAACAAATATTGGGATGAAGTTTGCATTAGTCAACGCCATGAACCAGAACGAGTTGACATGCCACACATACATGCCTGCACCCCCTCTAAAGCGTCGAGCGCACACCCCGTGGTCATAAACGGTTTGACCCGGCCCGTAGTTCCGTACTCGGTATCGTCAAACAAGAAATCCAGCATGTACCAGCGTTCGGTATATGTGACATAAAATGCTGAACATAGTTGAACAGCCAACCTGCTACCGCATACGACGGAAGGAAGCACACCCCGGTGATAGTAATTAAACGTATAAAAATAGTATCACCGTGTGTAATCTTAAATAGTGTAGTAGGGGTTCGTCGTGTATCTCACGCCTCCCCGGCGATAATCCTAATGTAAAGTAGCTCTGCAAGCAAAGGAGGGTGGTAACGACGGGGGTGTGGTATTTAGGGTGCGGCATCGCGGGGACATGATACTGAGGGGGTGCGCCAACGGTGGTTATGGTTGCTACTTAAGGGGCGTTCCTATTATTAGTAGATCTCGGCCATACTCCAGATGGCGTGACGACAAGAGGGTGTGATAGCATTGGGTTTAACAGACAATCGGGAGTTACAGGCACAAAGAGGTGTGCTAACATGTGCTACCATGTAGGAAGCTTTAGTTTGAACACATTTTTATTTTGACATTTCCTAAATAACATTCGGGGACGGTAACACTCACTGCTAAACACTCTTAAACGACAGCAAAGACGCTCGTCTCACGGCAATCCCGCCGAACGGCTACAGCAAAGGCATAACGTAGCTTATGCCCTGGCGTAGGTTCGGGGTTGGACTATTTTGCTGTTCCACCCAAAGGTGTCGTGAGGCGTGTTAGGCGCATCACAACACGAGGTTTCGCTCCGGGAACCTGTTTGCCGCTGGGGAAACAACTGCTGGGGATGTCCTCCCCGCGCTAAAGATAGTTGAGACAACATTTTTGTTATCCCTTCAGTAAAACTGTTTTAGGTGTCTATACGTCTTTGCAATTTGTCAACTGGTTTAAAGGCGAATATGAAGGCAATTGTTAAAAGCAATCGCTTCCGGCCGCCCTTTGGGGTTGTAGGGCCTGCCAAGGATGGGCGTAACGCGCCTCCCAGGTCCCATAGCGCCGCACGCAGCAACCACCTGAGCCCGAAATACAGTATGCTCTGAATTCAGGTACCACAATTATAATTCGATGGTGTCGAAACTACTGAAGATTGTACCTCGGAAGCCCTTGCCCCAAAGGAAAACTAACTGCTGTACTGTACTGTCATGAATATCTGAAACCTCTGTTTCTAGCCGACGCCCCGAAAAATAGTTGAATCAGATATAGCTTTGAACCCTGGATTGTTTTCGAGATAATGCTAATATGGTAGCCGGCAGGTTACGTCATTGGCCACATACGTACTACAGGCGCCGGTGGTTGAGGCGTAGAGCACAGTAGGAGGAGTAGGAGAACATGTCGTGGGTGAATGGTATACACCAGGTCGTTTGTCAAGTTTGTCGTTTGATGCTGTTTTCACACGCACCACCGTCGGAGGTGTGGTATTCCACGTGCCCCGGGTGATATCACGACGATAATTCCAGACGATATATCACCGGGTTTACTCATGTAGGGGAGTGTGGCATCTAAGGGGGGAGTGTGGTTTCGTCCATGCTATACGGTAATGATGGATAGTTTCGTTGTTCATCGTAATGATAGAGCGCCTCACCTCTTCATCGGCTATGGATGTCAGAACACACGTATTTAGCGCAGGCCGTCAGTGAATCACCGAAAGCCCAAACACAAACGAAAGACACCTTGTCCACACGCGGTACAGACACACCGACAAGTACGCTTACAACGGTGATACACCTACTGCAGCATAAAAGCATCTAGTTTCCGCAAGCAAGACATATCGAATTTTGCTTCAGGCGTGCGGTAGTTGGTGTGATGCTGTGATGGATTATACTATAAGGAGGCTCGATGGATCACTCTGGCAACATGTCGAGTATATTTACAACTACTCGTGACCACGTGTTTAGACATCAACTCGGCACTACCAGGCATACCTTCAATGCCGTGCAATTTCTCCTTTCCTATGGGTGTAAGGGGCCGTCTTTGAAGACCTCATTCCAGAAAGCGTTGACTCGATAATAAAACAAACTGGGGGGGACTTCCCGAGCATAAAGCACGCCGCAGAGTACACAACGCCATTCTAAAGCTTCTGTACCAACACATATGAAAATCTCAGGTATGGGGTATACATGGGTCGTTTTCCCTTCAAAAACAACAAAATGTAATGTAATGTGACAGTGACCCCGAGCCCACACGGAAAATGTAAGTGCAAAGGGGTCTCTCGCTGTGGTGTCTTTTATTTCATATTTCCTAGTAGGTTGACTTTTTATATCTGTTTTATCATTTCATCAATCCATCTCTTATGTTTTAGAAGTATGTACAATACGGTTCGGTTTCCATCTGCACACGTCCAGGTTAAGGTTTAGCTAGCTGGTCAATGCCCGTATACGCGCCTACCCCAGAGCACAGACCCCAGACCATACTTGCACCTGCCCATGCCGACTGTGACTGTCGTCTGGATAATAGTTCTTCCAGTGGACAGCGCTTTCGAAGAATCTCCTTCCGTCGGCGAAATTTCCATCCCCGCGAGCGAGCGAGAGTGTGTGTTGGCGAAGTTCGATGGTAATCGATAAGAGGGGCGAACTCTTAACCCTTCGCGCGATGTAACAACGAGATAAGGCACGGGACGAAAATACGCGCACGATAGCCGGTTCTAAAGCCAGATGGATACGGAAGTGCTTATGAAATATAAATGTAAACATTCAAAATAGAGAGCTGGTCTCAGGGGCTTTCTTCGCTGGTATATCGCGTACTCTCAGCGAGTTGAACAGACTTGTGTATAAAAAAAAACTAACTTAAGTCTAACTGAAGTGCGGTTCGTGACCAACAAGCTACAGCCACCCATATCAACAAAACGCCTACGTAGACCTCTTTGGAGATGTATCCCGTCTTTCCTCAAAATATTCGTAGATACTTCTTGTTCGGACCCACCTAAATGCCCAGCTATGCAGTGCCCAATATTCGTTTACGAGATGCTACAACAGCAGCACTTGTGCTTCAGTCGTATATGTGTACGTTCGATATATATATGACGAGTATTTGTGTGACTGCTATACCTGCAATCTATACCTGCAAGGGCCGTTTGGAACCAGAGGAAAACGAATGCCGATCATTGTTTTATTTTTTATTTTTCAAGTTTGTTCCTAATCTCCAAATAGCAAGTTTAAGTAACCCTTAATGGAAAATTCTAAGTTCAATAAACTTGTGTGATGTGGTGCCTTAAAGCTATAGATGGTTGAGTTTTGGGACACCGCAAAGATTGTTCGCGTGTTCTCTTTGGTAGGCCAGACAAGCCTAGAAGAACGTTCTAAACCACTAGAACGTTCCTTAATGTCGGAAGTCCCGATAAGTATGAGAAGATATCGTAAGCATATAGGAATGTTCTTATATGAAGATATTCCCATAAGCGGATAGACCGTAGACTTAAGAGACTTCTATATATTAGCGGGGATTTGTAACAACCCGACTTGCGGGTTATTGGAGAAGAGAGCCCGAGAGCCTGGAAGAGGCTCTCGCACCCTCCCCCTCTTAGCTCACTTCTCTATCTGACCCTCATCTTCCCAGTCTTCCATCGGCTCACTAAGTGGAAATCATCAGAGGTTAATAATAATATAAGAGGTCTTTCCATATCGAAGAAGCTTACTTCCAAGCTCAAGCAACGCTCCAGCGCATTGCATTCCCTTCTATGGTCTCTCTACACGGTACCATCTCTTCACACTTGCCAAGTAAGGACTACGGGAATATCCAATCTGAAGTACGGAAAAAACAACTTGGTATTGCGGTAAGTCCAAATTTCCATAGTGTGTCCCATTTCCCAAAACAAAATATCAAATACGTGTCGACTAAAACAGCCCTATACCATTCGCACTCATGCGTGAGCAGCGTGTAGAGTGCTGTTAATACCTACTGTTGGTATCACGTCTGACCCCATTCATGACCGCAAGCCTGCTTCCTACTACCTTTGATATCACGACTCTATGCGAAGCCCCTTGCATATATATAATATACAGCGGTACCTAAAACATTATTTGAAGGGTCCTTTCGGTCGAAAATATAAATAGTACGTACTTGATTGTTGACAAAAATACATATCTTCGTCATTTTCGTCATTTTCACAACAGCAATACAATTTATGTACAATAACATAATGTCATCACTCGTTACCGAGCACGGTATAGCTGCAGTTCTAATGCTCAGAACCGCTCTCGATCAACGTATAACTAGCTCGCAATGGCCTCTAAGAGGTGTTGGAGCCCTTGCATTTGCAAAGGAGGGCAAGCATTGCTGTGTTGGCATCATGGAACCAAAATGTTCAGCAGCAAGAAACTTGTATATATCCGGTCCTCCTCCTCGTTATCTACACTGCTGTGCTGTGGGTTCTTAGGACGCTACAGACGGCCGAAGAAGAGGCCCATAGGTTCGCCTACTAGTGCTCGGCGTTTTTGTCGAACATTTAAGTTAAACTCCGTATCAGAAGTCCCAGAAACTCTCACTTTACTTTTTTTGTCTAGAGGTACCCCGTGAATGGGATGTCCTTTTCGGGTAAGAGGCGATATTCGTGTGATCGATCCGGCGCCCGACACCAAACATTTTCTCCATAATCTACGTTTTTGCAAACGGCCATAGGGAGTAGGCCTGAGCATTAGAACTGCCGTTTTCGGTGTCGAGTCATGAAAGGTAAAAAATGTGCAGTACAAAGTATTGCAACTAACAACTAAATGATGAATTTGTTAGGTTGTAGTGCTTTTAAATGTTCAGCACGGAGGGTACTTTCGTGTGTCGTTTAATCTTGCAATTTATTGTTGAGCGGGAAAGCGTAAGCCACAAAAACCTTGTAGTCGTGCCTACACAGGGGCGAGGGCGGGGGGCATGATCGCAGCGCTACTACTGTAGTCTCTGCTGTATTAACTATGCAAGGGTATAAGTCCTCTCTGGAGACACGTCATGCCATAGGCTGATAACAGCACCAATCAACACCAATTACAAAGAAAATATGGTCTTGCGCCGACCTTTGCGTATACTGGTACGTAGATATGATACATCACAGGTATGAGTATACGTACCAGGTGTTTCCATACAAATACCTCGTACGTAAGTAGAGCAAGAAGCCTTTCGCCACCAGACCTGGGCAATCGGCGACTGCATGCATACGACCCATGACACCGCACTTGTACGCAAAATCGTGACAACCCACAATGTCCTACTCTGGTTAACCCGTACAGCAGCGCAGCAGTACTCGCCCATATGCAACCCTCGCAGCAGCAGCAGCAGCAGCAGCAGCAGGGATTAAGGGCCCGTTTAACGAGTATGAAATGAAATTCAATTTGGAAAAAAGAAAATTCAAAACGCTTTTCATTGGTCAACACACGCACCAGCATCAAAGATTAGGATCTTGGGGTCTAATCAATTTGAATTGGACGAAAAAACCAGAAGGTCCCAGGACCTTCTTTTCCAAAGAATTCAAATCAAATTGAGGAGTTGGCCCGACTTGGACCGGCATGTCCACGGTGGGCAAACGCCCCCGGTACAATCTGGTCATTTCTTGGTGGCATCGATGACCACGACCGAGGCGACAACACGTGAACCACAACCCGAGGCCACCGGGACAACAGCCGCGCCCACGCCTATAGACCATAGCACAGCGTAGCCCGGCGGTGGCGTCCTCAAAAGCAATCATGGCGGTCGCAATCCCAACTTTTCAACCAGCTCGATGCTCCAACCCGATCAAAAACCGAGCGATCGACCCAAAAACAGCATGATACGCTCAAGACTTCGATAACACCAATCCCTCTCGCCGTGCGGCCCCTGTCTCGCCCGTGGCGTTCCAGGGATCCCTACGCACACCCAGGAGACCCTGAGAGCGATAGCTTCCTAGCCTGGGCGGTCAAAAGCAAAAGTATGCTGGCGGCGGCGCGCACGCGTCGACGCATGCTTTCCCTCTCGTCTCCTCTCGTCGATTTTTTTCACCTGGGCGCTGTGACGCATGCTGCGTTTTTTCGATTTCATAAATATTTGAACGAGCAATTCACTATTCCCCATAGGACGCAAACCATTTTTTTTTGCGAAATCACATTCAAATAGGATTTATTTTCCAAATTGAATTTTTGCTGTCTTCGTTAGATAGGGCCTTAAGGGCCCGTTTAACGAAGAAAAAAAAAAAATCAATTTGGAAAAAAAAAAAAATCAATCCGCTTTTCATTGGTCAAACACCGCACCACCACCAAAGATTTACCCAAGATCTGGCATAATATTTGGTGCTGGTGCGTGTGTTGACCAATGAAAAGCGTATTTGAATTTTATTTTTTCCAAATTGAATTTATTTTGTAGTCGTTAATATGGGCCCTAAGAAGCGCCGTCATCCAGAAAAAAAAAAATCAGCCGAAACGTGCCACATCTATCATCGTCGCACGCACCGTCTGTCAGTCCGACGTGTGAACCCTCATCTATAGGCACGCACCCCCCAGTGCAGCGACAAATACAACGAGAAAATCCGTTCCTTGTCAGCCGTCTATTAGTACGGGGCTCATCCCTTAAAGTCTCCAGGCATTTTTGGTCCAGGATGCACATCATCGGGCTGTATCCCCTATCCCCGCCTCACCCTCAACGCCCCCAGGCTCTTTTGGTCGAGAATGCACATCGGGCTCTCCCGCCCCGCAAGGGCATCCAGCACGTAGTACGAGGCCAGCTGCGCGCAATAGAGAAGGGGGAGGGAGGGGGGTAGAGTGAGCGGGTGGGGGGGCGTACTCATTTGTTGCTTGCCTTAGTCATTTGACCATTGACCACGCATCCCTTTCGAGACGCAGGGAGGGGGGTAGAGCGAGCGGGTGGGAGCGTGACAGGAACTACTTGATTAGACCAGCCTCTTTGGGACTTCAGAAAAAAAATATGAAAGCGTCAAAACAATGCCACTCCCAAACAAACATGCAGCGATAGCAACCCCCCCCCCCTTCCCCTTGGTGCAATAAATATTTGCCTGGTTGATGAAAACCCAACTACCGGGCTCCGTTCAGGCATTGTAGGGATACCAGGGTCTATGGTCATACGACTACGGCCATGCATGACATGAGTATACCCCCCCACACCCATCAGCCCACCCACCCACCACCCACCCCACGTACCACACCACAGAGCGCGCCTATAATCCGCCTATCCACCCAGCCCTCCGCACCTCCCCCACCCCCCACCCCCCCCCCCCGACCCCCCGACCCCCCCACCCCCCCCTCCCCTCGTGACCGTCCGTCACACCTCGTGCTCACCCCCCCCCCTCCCCCACCGCTTGAAACCTCCTTCGCACCTCGTGCTTGTCGACGTCGTTCGAGACGTGGGGATCGATCTCGGGCAGAAGAGAGACGTCCCCGTTAGACGCTACTCGCGGCGGCGACCCCGTCATCGGCTCCCTGTCGTTCACCGCCACCAGGACAAAAAATACCCAACACACTCACAATGGTAAGCAGTTGTATATATATATATATATGTAGATCGAAGTATCACACTCAGCATGCAAATATGAGTTTTCGACGAGATCCTCGATCTCACAGCTGTTTTTTTGTTTTGTTTTATAAACATGTACTTCCTCTGTCACATAAGGGCCCGTTTTAACGAAGAAGAAAAAAAAACAATTTGGAAAAAATATATATTCAAATCCGCTTTTCATTGGTCAACACACGCACCGGCACCAAAGATTAGGATCTTGGGGCATAATATTTGGTGCTGGTGCGTGTGTTGGCCAATGAAAAGCGAATTTGAATTTTATTTTTTCCAAATTGAATTTATTTTGTAAACATGTACTTCCTCTGTCACAGAAGTTAGGACCGACTTTTTCACAGACGCCCTTAATCCCTTTCAGAACCGGTCCCACGGTTTTGGGAACAAATTACTTAGAATTAGTGTGGGATAAGTTTTGCAGTTCTGAAAGAGTTACCCGTGTCCGATGCTTTTTTCGTTTATTTTCAAATCAAAATCGTTGGCGTTTTTTTAGTTTAATAACCCATTGTTTTTTGTTTTGTTTTTTGTTTCGCGCATAACTCAATCAAGGCATCACTGAGAATTAGTGTGGGGTATGTTTTGCAGTTCTGAAAGAGTTAATCGTGTCCGATGCTTTTTTCGTTAAAAAAAAATATATATATCAAAATCGTTGGCGTTTTTTTAGTTCAATAACCCATTGTTTTCTGTTTTTGTTTTTTGTTTCGCGCATCACTCAATCAAGGTGGCCGATTGGCGACAAAAAAATCAATCGGCCTGAAAATAGCCGATTTTCGCCTCCTTTTTCCAGGGGCAACAAAGTGTACGGAAAAAACAAACAAACTTAATCGTCCTCGTCGTCACTGCGGCTTGATGCCAGGTAGGATAAGGCCTTCATACACCCAAGATAAGGAGAATCCAGACCCAGGGCTAAAAGTTCAAAATAAGTAAGGTAGGGTAGAATTACCAGCCGTGGGAGGTGAGACCACCTGGTTCATCCCAAACGACTTAAGAGATAGTCCCAAGCCTTTGTGATGGCCTCCTTGTCGTACTTTACTACCCTTTCCAACGTTCCCGCGTTCTGCCGCGCGGTTACCCCGGCGTGCTTGCTCTACACTGAAGCCGTTATCGCCTAGCCTACGAAGCGTTTGGTTGTAAACCTTAAAAGAGGCTTTGCCACACCCGATCTAACGTCTTTTGCCGTCGTGGTCTGCGTACTCGTGGAAGACAGTCTCTACTAATTCGTCTATCGAACCGGCATTAATCCCCCACACCCTTGACTTGAGAGACGCAAAAAAAAACGCAAGTCGTTGATGTTCAAGTCAGGTGATTGAGAAGGCCGCGTGACAAGCTCTACCGACTACCCCCTCCCCATACCCGGCGAGTTAAGAATCTCTGGGTTCCCTTTGCCCGTGTGAAGGCCAAAACAGCCCGCGGGCGCCTTCGAAACGCCATGGCATAACGTCGGCCCAACAGATAGTTATCTACCGCGTTTTTTGCGAGGCGGGGGGGGTGCTCGCGGACGAATCCATGGGGTTGTGGGCAGGTGGCTGGGGTCTGGATGGTGTTTTTGTGGACTATTCTTATAAATATTCCGAAAACAAATCTCAAAAAAATCTGAAACAAACACTAAAAACGGCCAATTTTGGGAACGTTTTGGCCCATAATTTAGGATAAACATAATCATAAAAAAACAACCCCCCCCCCCCCCCATCAGCTAGCTGTAGAATACATATTTGCTCTGATATCAACTATAGCACAGTGAGCACCCCCGTTGGGGAGATACGATTTGTGCCCCAACTCGGTACTAACTTATGTGACAGGAAGTATAGCGTAACAAAGATACCTGGTTCGTACACTTTTGACATCATGTGCTTCATTCACACATTGGGACAGATATACATATATAGTCGATTTTACCGCTGTTTCATGATTTAGGACCGAAACGGCAAAAATAGTTATTGTATTGTAATGGTAAAATAAGTTATACCTGGTACACCAGTAATAGCGCAAAAAAGCAAAACAAAAAATGTATCAAGTGCTTTCGCACTTCGGGACAGAGATAAGACCATCCATTCCCGTTGCTTCGTGATTTAGATCGTAACGGCAAAAACAGTTATGGTACCGTATATGACACTGTATACCACACCCCCTCGGACGAATGTCAACGCTGATTTGCTCGACGACCGGTCGAGCGCTAACCCCGAGCGGCCCGCCTAAGGAAATATCTCGACGAGATGAGGCTCCGAAAGCCGCGTTTTTCGTTGTCTGTGCCCCCCTGGTTATGGAGAAAATTGGCTTCGAAATTCACCCCAGGGGGTGTGATATACACTGTCATATACGGTAAGTAAGCAGTTCTAGCGCAATTTTGTTGCTTGTTATCAGGACAGACAGATCATTGATTCCCTTGGGAAGAGGGGGTTGTACTTCATATTCATGCATGGCCCTAGTCGTATGACTATAGACCCTCGTATCCCTACAATGCCGGGACGGAGCATGTCCGGTTTTCACCGACCAGACAGACATTGCTACCTCTGAGCGCGAGGCGCCGTGAGGTGTTCGGCGAGTCGTATGAAGGGTGAGCTGCATCCTACTAAGAACCGCTTGTGAGGCGGACTTGCATATGGATGACAGCCTCAATGAGTTAATGGGGGGGGGGGTCAACTCCGACATACGGCATCAATAGTAAAGGTCGAGGCATTTTCGAAACGGGAGGGCGGGGAGGGGGGGTAAGCCGCGCTTTCCGACCACACATAATTGAACGGACGGGACGGGTACAGGGTCAGCCACGCCATCCCAACTCGCCGCGTCTCGCGACTGCTCTCACCCCGCCAAGAGCTTCCACCTCTCCGCCTTCCCCACCAAGTCTCGCCCGATAGCGGTGCTGATCTCCGCATTACTCCACATAGAATCTGTCAACAGGACGAAGAACAAAATAACACAGAAGGAAGAGCGCACCACCCACAAACAAAGCGTGCCAGTCAGTTACAAAATCAGTCAGAGCTCCGCAAGCTACCGCGCGCAAGTAACTATAAGTTTGCACACCTCAGATAGATCATCTACAGATGCATCATGATTTAGATCCTCTACAGATATATCATGATGTAGATCATCTACAGATAGATCATGATCTACAGTAGATCATCTACAGATAGATCACGAACTAGATCATCTAGAGATACATATGATCGAGATCATCTACAGATAGATCATGGTCTAGATCATCCACAGATAGATCATGATCGAGATAATCTAATTATGATCTAGATCATCTACAGATATATAACTATCTAGATCATCTACAGATAGATCATAATCTAGACCATCTACAGATATATCAGGATCTAGATAATCTATTAATATAGATATATCATGATCTAGGTAATCTACAGATAGATAATGATCTACTGTAGACTCTATATAGATATATCATGATCCAGATCATCTATTAATACAGATGTAGATGTATCATGATCTAGATCATCTACAGATATATCATGATCTAGATCATCTAGTTCCTCACCTGCCGTTGTGGTAGGTTGTGCAGCATCTGTTGTATAACAGATCCAACCCAAAAAACATGTGCTACTGTTGCAGATCATGCAGATTACATGACTCCCACCCGGAAACATGAGCTAGATCATATTGCTTACCAGGTGTATTTACGGTCAGACTGGTATACATCATACACATCATACAGATCATACAGATCATACAGATCACACAAAATCGGGAATATATCTGCCCTGCAATATGTAGATCATCAAGTGGAATCGATGATCTGCTCGAGATGTGTACCCTCGCCAGCTACACAGAGTAGTAGTCAATCGGCGGTATTTAATCAGCATTTTGGCCTACAGCTGCTGCTGCTGCTGTATTGATTGTTGGAAACCACATTTTGATATTGATTAAAGAGGCGAGGGTGCATTCCTGGCTACAAGGTGATACGTGATGTTGACAATGATGATGGTGGTGATGCTGATGATGATGATGATGGGGATGATGATAATGATGATGATGATGATGGTGATGATGATGATGATAATGATGATGATGATGGTGATGATGATGGTGATGGTGATGATGATGATGGTGATGGTGATGATGATGATGATGATGATGATGGTGATGGTGATGATGATGACGATGATGATGAATATTATCATATTCGAACAATTTTTCAGATACAGACCCTTTTGGGACTTGATTGACTCTATAATAGTATAGAGGGGAAAAGTGACGAACCAAACTGACTCAATACCCAACATCACGTCTGCTACTGCAGTGTGCCATACCGGTATAATACGAGTACAATAGCGGCGGCAATTTCGTGCGCGCTGCCACGTGTCTACCTGCCTGCTCGCATCACGTGTGAATCACCTGGTCAACTTTCAGTAGCTAGGACCATATGATATTATGGCAATGAAGCTGATGTGACACCAATTACAACAACCAAAACAACACCAACACCACCACCAACAACACCAACACCAACACCAACACCACCAACACCAACAACACCACCACCACCACCAACACCAACACCAACACCAACACCAACAACAACAACAACGCAGTTTAGTAGTCTTTACCGTATCAATGACTTATTATGGACACAGCAGTACGTATATCAATCGGGGAAAAATTTAATATGTGACTTTTACTGTGGTCGACCAGTTTTTAACAAAAAACGCCAGATTTGTTTAGACAAAGTTCATATGGGTATTAATAGGAGCGGGGTCGGGATTGGGGTTAGGGTCATACTGTCTAAAGTAGTGTTTCGGAGATGATTTCGAAATTTCCGTTCTCGTAGCACTGGAATCACACGTGGGCCTCACCAAATTCTCCCATTTCTATACTTTATCCTAGATGCTACTTCATGAGCGCGGTAAAAGCGACTCCAACAACAACAACGCCCCCACCACCAATAACAAAACCAGCCGTGCATGCCGAGCATCTAGGAAAGCTCTCCTATTGAAGCTGGAATTAAGAGTTTACGCGCAAATATCAACAATTTTGTTGAACAACAGCACCTACAACAGCAACACCAATAACAAAACGAGCTGTGTATCCCGACAGCCTGATGGGAAGTTTCCCGAATTGAAGCTGGAATGAGGAGTTTATGCGCGATATAACTTATTTTGTTCAAGATGGATGAGCAATATCACTCATTTTGTTCAAGATGGATGCGCAAGATCACTCATTTTGTTCCAAGATGGATACGCAATGTCACTCGTTTTGTTCAAGATGGATGCACAATATCACTCATTTTGTTCAATATCAATTATTTAGTTCAAGATGGATGCGCAATAAAACTCATTTTGTTCAAGATGGATGCGCAATATCACTCATTTTGTTCAAGATGGATGCGCAATATCACTCATGTTGTTCAAGCTGGGACAAGTTTCGTTGTTGCTTTCACATTATTGAAGAATGCCTATGCACTGCTGAACAAAACAACATCCCCACCACCAAAAACAACATGGACAATCACAAAAACGAGCCGTGTATCCCGACAACCCGGGGAAGTTTCTCGGAAGGAAAAGCTGCAACGAGGACGCAATATGAACCAGTTTGTTATTGTAACACTAACCCATCGCTCTAATTTAGCCCATGGTCTCAGCACAGACTCCAACAAGTTTCTCTGGGGTGGAGCCATTCTCACATTAACCCGTCGCCATCATCTAATCCTCGGTCAGAAGACAAGAAACAGGCAGGCTCCAATACCTCTGGAGTGAAACAATACCTATGCATTGCTCAACAAAACAAGTGTCACCACCACCACCACCACCGACAACACGAGCAATAACAAAAAACGAGCCGTGAATCCTGGCAATCTGGGGAGACTTGTCGCGATGAAGCCGCCATGAGGAGACTATGCGCAATATCAATCAGGTTGATAAAGCTGGGACTCGTCTTAACCCATCTCCATGACCTAGTCCACGATCGTAAGACACAGCACAGGCTCCGAAAACTCTGGCGTGGAGCCGTTCCCACATTAACCCGTCGCCATAAACCCAATCCGGGGTCATAAAAGACACACGAAAGATAGGTCCCAATAAACTCTGGAGTGGAACAACACCTATACAATGCTGAACAAAACATCACCACCGCCACAACCACCACCAAAAACAGCAACAACATTGACATTTCGAACAATAACAAAAAACACGCCGTGTGTCCTGACAATCTGGGGAGACTTCTCGCAATGAAACTGCAAGGAGGAGATTTACGCGCAATATCAACCAGTTTGTTCAAGCTGGGACACGTCTTCTTGTTGTGTTCATATTAACCCATCACAATAATCTAGACCATAGTCTTGTGGTTATATATAGCACAGGCCCCAATAACTCTGGAGTAGAGCCGTTCTCACAGTAACCCGTCGCCATCATCTAGTCCTTCGTCACAAGACACAACACAGGCAGACTCCTATATCGCGTCCCTCTTTTACGACAGTCATTCATTACAACGACGGGTGCAATAGAAGCGCAGCATACGGCAAGGCATAAACCGGGTTGGTAACCGACCGACAACAACTACCGTTTAACACACGGGTGATGAGATAACACACGGGTGACAAAGTAACACACGGGTGGTAATATAACACAAGGAAGGGTGATGATATTATACACGGGTGGTGAGATAGCACACGGGTGATGAGATAACACACGGGTGATGAGATAACACACGGGTGAAAAGATAGCACACGGGTGATGAGATAACACACGGGTGATAGGATAACACACGGGTGACAAGATATCACACGGGTGATAAGAAAGTACACGGGTAATGAGATAGCACACGGGTGATAAGATAACACACGTGTGATAAGATAACACACGGGTGATAAAATAGCACACGGGGGGTGATAAGCAATCACACACCCCTGCGACGATTTTTCTACGAGGTCGATAATTTCCCCCCTTAACCCCTTAAGAACTGGTCGCACGATTCTGGGGACAAACGACTTGGAATTGGTGTGGGATCAGCTTTGCAGTTCTGAAAGGGTTAAGAAGCAAGAAGAACACAGCACATGAAAAAACAAAAATGGCGTCTTTCTTGTCGAGATGTTTTCTATTTTTCATATTTGGACACGTGCATCTATCTCATCGGCAGTTGCTCCCTTCCCCTTGTCGAGAACTCAGCTGTTATACGTATCAACTATTAGTAAAGCAAATTTTGTTCAAGGGGGTGTGTTATCTTACTAATATTACGAGGGGCCATAGTAAATAGGACCTACCGTGCACACTAAAACCTAGTGTACCAGGGTATAGAATTACCTATTTTTACTAAAAAAACATGTTTGGGGTGATTTTTAACAATATCTGGTTCGACTTACTATGGCCCCCCCGTAATCGTCTACTATTAATAATCGTGGCGCATGCTATATTATAGGGTAGAGGTGCAGCACCCTGTTTTTTCCTTCGGAGGGTGGTCACTTGAGGACCTCTATACCTGCAGTAGTCTAAAAACTGATATCGGAGGGAAACAAGAAAAAACTACCCAAGGAACAACACCATGGCCTAAGCATACGATGAAAATTGTTGCCACGTAAGAGTGAAAAAACTCCGGCCATTTTGGGTTAAGGGCCCATATTAACGAGTATAAAATAAATTCAATTTGAAAAACATGAAATTCAAATTCGCTTTTCATTGGTCAACACACGCACCAGCACCGCATATTAGGATCTTGGGGTATAATCTTGGGTGGTGGTGCGGGTTCTGACCAATGAAAAGCGGATTTGATTTTTTTTTTTTTCCAAATTGAATTTTGTTTTTCTTCGTTAAAACGGGCCATAAGGAGCCTTTAGTAGATCATTCAGAAACTATTTCAGCCGAAAAAAAACGGTATAGTATACCTCTATCGTAGCACGCGTCTAATATTACGGAGGACTATAGTAAATAGGACCAAATATTGCCAGTAAAAATAGGCAAATATATAGGTTTTTGTGTGTACCATAGGTCCTATTTACTATGGCCCCCCGTAACAGTATCACACGTGTGATACGATATACTGCTGCTGCTGCTGCTGCTGTACGAAGGATTCAGGCTGAAGGGGATTGGCGCAGGAAGTTTCTGACATTGTTTGGGAAATGCACCCTCGTTTCCGGCGGGCCAAACTCCTTCAAAGCACGTACACGTACTCGTACATTATATTGAACGTACACGTACAGCAGTACATTACCAGGTACATAGAATTGGGGAACATTTTTGCAAACAAGAATACCCACATTCTGGTGATTATTTTTGGGGGGAACCCTGCTTGCTGTTGTCCGGATATGTAAGAACCATTTGGGCACAGCAGTTGTGGTATTTATAATATGGACAGCCAGTGTGGGTTCCAGGTTCTCGACCCAACCGCCGCATGGATTTTGTCCCGCGTACGTCCCACCATTCCCCGAGGTCGTGGATATCCGTATATTATTGTACGACTGTGGTTACCCATATTCCTGGGATATTTGCTGTCGTCAGCAGCGTGATCACTCGTCACGGTACAAACAATGTCACTGCTCACCTGTGTTGCACTGCCCACAAAGTGAGAAAAAAGTACTTTCAGATAACGCCTGATTTGTGGAAAACGGGGTTGGGTCAATATCAGCCCCGAACAAGGCCTTTTTCACAGACACCGTGCTCCCCACAGAAGCCTTCAAATGACACACCACACGCAGAGCAACTCAATCAAGTCATGGTAGAGCCTGTTCGGCAGCTTGATTGTGCTTGATCCTCCTAGAGTTGGATTAATTCAGTTTCCTGCAGATGGAAGCAGAGAGCAGCTTCGGTCGAAGCAATTACGCCGCCTGTTTAGGCAATCTTCACGGCCGAGGTCGCGGTGGAAGGCGTGGACGAAATCGCCCAGAACTCTTCCTGTGCCCGTGTATATATGCAAGGAAGGTTTTCAGGGGCGGGAGATACCGGGATCGATCCTACAGACGGCGTAATCGGCCTCAGAAGTGTGCCTCAAAAATCAAAGAATCATGTACAAAAACGCAGTCATTTGTTTCCTGCTGTATACGAGTACTCGTATTCATATTTTTCGAGAAAAATATTCGTTTTGAGCTGGAAAAAACAACTTGTTTACAGTACAAGAAAAACGACCTGGAACCACATTTTCAAACTTCAGCGACGAGGTCGCGCACCGTAGAGGCCACGGAATCGGCTGCCCCTTTGCCACACTGCTGTGGGTGCGTCAAGGAGTATTTCGAGGGGCGGGAGATATCCGGATCGACGATATTGATGGAGCTGTGGTGGATTGCATATTTTCCCACAGGAAAAAAACAGGGGTATTGTTGTTCCAGTTGTCGATTGCTGAAAGTAAATTTGGCCAAATCACGATTATTTTGTGGGCAGTGCAACACAGGTGTGCTGACGGCAGCAAATCATCCCAGAATATGGGTGACCACAGTCGTACAATATGATACGGATACGGGACAGGTGATCGCACTGCTGACGACAGCAAATATCCCAGGGATATGGGTGACCACAGTCGTACAATAATAGACGGATATCCACGACCTCAGGCGGATGGTGGGACCTACGCGGGATAATATCCATGGGGCGGTCGGGTTGAGAACCTGGAACCCACATCGCCCCCCAGTGTTTGAACGCGTAATACTGGAGAACCCAGTAAAGCGTTTGAACAGGAACCCACAACAGCAGTATATACCCAAAAAGTCCTTACAGTAGTAGTTCCGGTACAAAAGGGTTGGTGGTTTGTTGACAATCAAGAGAAAGGAAGAGCTTCGTTTCTTGCTTCGTTCGGTACTTACTGCTGTAGTATATATATATGATATCAGCATACAAAACAAGCGGATGCTATACGTATACACTACGACGTACTCGTATTACGGAGGACCACAGTAAAAAGGACCACATATTAATATTGCTAGTAAAAATAGGTAATTAGATAGATTTTTGTGTCTACCATAGGTCCTATCTACTATTGGCACCCAGCAAATAGAAGGTTGAGAGATCAAAACGCGATCGATACGATACATACCTCGAAAGTTCGGCAATTCGATATTTCGATATTTCGCCACTTTCGACGCGATACCCAACACTATCATCAAATTTACCATCATACCTCTCACGGCCCCACGCACGGCCCCCTCTCGCCTCTCCTCTCTCCCCTACCCGCTCCCTAATTGCAGAGAGAGCTGAATCAACTGCGTCACCAACATTCAACTGTGAGATTCAAAGATCAAGATTCGTTGGAAATGCATCCACATTTCCAAATGAATCCACATTTCCAGGTCACACTTTTTTAACACAATTACTTGCATTACAGGAGTAGACTCGGAGGGCAGCTTGCGGCAGAAAACGGTTACGACCTGGTAATTGTTTATTTACCCGCAGGTAATTAATAATAAACTAAGAAACACGTCAGCTGTGAATTCTCCCGACCGGTCGATATTCAGCTTTGCTAGCTGCGTGGCGTTATTCCATGATGTTATTGTTACCTGGCAATTGTCACCCACACAAGCAAGGAAGAGCTTCGCTTCTTGCTTGCGCGTACCGGGATGTTGTTGTTGTTGCTGTTTTTGTGGCTATTTTGGTTGTTGTTGTTGTTGTTGTTGTTGTTGTTGTTGTTGTTGTTAGTGCTATTGTTGTGCGGTTGCTATCGTTTGTTCTCGATACGCTAAACTGCTATTTCTACCCAACGACACACAGCATGTTGTTGTCGCTGTTTGTTCTTGGTGTTGCTGCTATTCACGGGGGGGCATAGTAAATAGGGACCTACGGTACACATTCAAACCTAAAGGAATATCTCTTTATCTCTTTTTACTAACAATGTTGGTGTTTGCTCCCATTTACTCTCATGTCCTCCGTAATATTATTTTTGTGGTTTGTGGTTGTCATCGTTGTTGTATTATTGCTATATACGTATCGTTGCCTTCACGTTAAACTGTTATTTCTTCTACCCAACGACATGCTATGAATAGCATACCCAGTGTCCGTGCTTACCACATTATTCCTATTGGACCTACAGTAAGGGCCCGTTTTAACGAGTATGAAAATAATTCAATTTGGAAAAAATAAATTCAAATACGCTTTTCATTGGTCAACACACGCACCAGCACCAAAGATTAGCCAAGATCCTAATCTTGGGTGCTGGTGCGTGTGTTGACCAATGAAAAGCGGATTTGATTTTTTTTTTTTTTCCAAATTGAATTTTTTTTTTTCTTCGTTAAAACGGGCCCTTAGGGCCCATCTTAACGAAGACAGCAAAAATTCAATTTGGAAAATAAAATCCTATTTGAATGTGATTTCGCAAAAAAAAACTGGTTTGCGTCCTATGGGGAATAGTGAATTGCTCGTTCAAATATTTATGAAATCGAAAAAACGCAGCATGCGTCACAGCGCCCAGGTGAAAAAAATCGACGAGAGGAGACGAGAGGGAAAGCATGCGTCGACGCGTGCGCGCCGCCGCCAGCATACTTTTGCTTTTGACCGCCCAGGCTAGGAAGCTATCGCTCTCAGGGTCTCCTGTGTGGGCGTAGGGATCCCTGGAACGCCACGGGCGAGACAGGGGCGGCGATGGTGTTATCGAAGTCTTGAGCGTATCATGCTGTTTTTGGGTCGATCGCTCGGTTTTTGATCGGGTTGGAGCATCGAGCTGGTTGAAAATTGGGATTGCGACCGCCATGATTGGTTTTGAGCGCCACCGCCGGGGTACGCTGTGCTATGGTCTATAGGCGTGGGCGCGGCTGTTGTCCCGGTGGCCTCGGGTTGTGGTTCACGTGTTGTCGCCTCGGTCGTGGTCATCGATGCCACCAAGAAATGACCAGATTGTACCGGGGGCGTTTGCCCACCGTGGACATGCCGGTCCAAGTCGGGCCAACTCTTCAATTTGATTTAAATTCTTTGGAAAAGAAGGTCCTGGGACCTTCTTGTTTTTTTCGTCCAATTCAAATTGACTAGACCCCAAGATCCTAATCTTTGATGCTGGTGCGTGTGTTGACCAATGAAAAGCGTTTTGAATTTTATTTTTTCCAAATTGAATTTATTTCATACTCGTTAAACGGGCCCTTAATAAAAAAACAGATAAATTTGTCTTTTTTTAACAAGTATGGAATCACCTGTCTCGCTCAGTTTTAAAGGGATTTCGTTGACGAGTCGAGTTTTGGGTATCCATTTTTCATTGTTTTCGTTCATGCTCATCGGGATTTTGGAGTAAAGTTCGGGTGGGATATTTATCTTGCAATTTGTGTAATATGTTTTACATTGAAACTCATAGGGATTTATTCTGTAACTGGAGAGAGGTACGATCGCATCTGCGATGATCCTATCCTCACGATCACACGACAGCAAACAGCGACAAAAAAAATACAAAAACATTTGTTTTTGTCGTTTGTATTGTCGTGTCGATATTTTTTTATCCCCAAATCCCCTGATTTTCAACAGTGTTTTGACGTCTATTTTCATCGGTTATTTGTGTCCCCCTTCCCAAAACTTGATACTTAGTCCAAGTTCAACCAATAAATTGATATGTCGCCTATCATCCATCAATTCGATAGTTGGTCTGATTTATAATATCTGGCTCCAACGTTTCAACTGTCACTCGAATAACCTGTTGCTAAATCACGCACGAATTCAACGTTTCATCTGAGTTCTTTTTGTTTGGCTCAGCTCTAGGCCGCGTCAATTTCAATTGTTTCGTGCTTGACCGGGGCGTAGGACCTACAGCAGCAACATGTTATTAATAGTTCCCGTACCGGTACATATGAACCGCGTGCGTACAAGAAATGCTGTGCATGATGAATACCAGGCATAGCTACAAGCTACAACAAAAATACTTCACAGGCGAGGCGGCGTGGGAAGCGGGTCGGGGCGTAGACCCGGCCCCGCCCAGCTGTGAACCCTGTGTACGCGTGTCCGTGAAATATTGTTTAAATAGACTCCCCAGTAAGCGAAGAAGGTCAGTCGGTCGTTCGTGTGTGTTATGCGAAGCACAATCAATCGTTGTTGTCTCCACGTTCATGGTCCATGGCCCGTCCCATGCACGAGTCCGAGACAACCATCCACGATTATGTTATATTATGATGCTTATCCGAATTTTAACAAAAACTGAAACGACCAAACATGGTAGGCCGCTCGACCTATTGCTGCTCGACATGTTGACAAATTCGTACACGCACACGGAGTCTTTACTATTGATGGCGAATTGAATGCACTACACATTATACAGCCTTACAAGTCCAAAAATAGCACTTGTCGCCAAACTTCTCAGGATTTAACTTGCGGCGAAGAACGGGTCGGGGCTGGCCGCTCCCCGCCCAGCCGACATACCCCGCGTCTGAGTCAACGGTTTCATTTTGCTCTATTGGATTATTGATTGTATAAAAGCACCAGGTAGCGGAGTGCGTCAGACGTATTCCACTACAGCAGCACCATCATTAGTACAGACAGGCAGAGCAGTTATTCCTATTGTCTTTGTTTTACG
This sequence comes from Saccharina japonica, assembly GCA_008828725.1. Taxonomy (NCBI): domain Eukaryota; class Phaeophyceae; order Laminariales; family Laminariaceae; genus Saccharina; species Saccharina japonica. Next base: position 29,595 of record MEHQ01004511.1, read on the forward strand.
AGTACAAATGATTGCAGCAGGTTGAAGGGGGTAGACTCGACTGACACACAGCTGACACACACAGCAGACGTAGTAGTAGCAGCAGTAAATTGAGTTCATCAGTGTACGATTGAATGCAGATTGAATGAGTTCAACTATCACCATATTTCACGGACAGGCGGGGCGGCGGGGACCCGCCCAGCCGACATACCTTGTGCGTGAACCAATGATGACCTCATTCCGTGTATTTTGTTTGGATGGAATCGCCTAGCGGCGGAGTGCGCTAGCCGGACTTGAATAGGTGTCACTGGAAACCCCTCTGCATGCTATGCTATTACAAATACACGGAATATCCTCCCGTTGGAGACATGCAAATATATTCCGACGAACCCCAGTTACATTAAATTTCTTCGGTTTTCGTGACGATCAGTCGAAAAAAAGCAGAACTTTTACTGCCAAAAGCGCGTCCAACTTACGCCCATGCAGCTACCCTGCAGGGTCACAAAGGCCGCGTGCCCTATCTCAACACCCCTTTGGTTGCAACTTCTGTACTGGCCTCTGTTCCGAGCGCCCGCTTCAGCTGACTGTTGTTGCAGTCGCCCTAAAAACGAATACCACCGAGATCTATCATTTTTTGCCAATAGTGTCACTCTTGGGTTATCTACTGCCCGTTGTAACAATTCGGCAACTGAAAGTGCAAGTTGAAATCATTTTTTTTTGTTGAATGTTAATCAAGTGTAAATTTATATTCAACATTTTTATGAGACTAGTAATCAAGGAACTTTGATTAAAATTTATATCATGTCATTCAGAAAAAACTGTATGGTACCAGTTCGTGGCTCGTTCATCGACTTTCTAGCTATTCATAATGCCGAAACAAATGTGTGTACCCCTCATATGGAGACCCAAGTGGGTCTTCTATGTTCTTAAAATTGGAAAATCCAACCAATAGGTGTCTCGCCATTACCTGACCTGTGAGATAGGTTCAGGCACAACATGCTACCATCGTATTGCCTGTGTTCATGTATGATCTTCCTTTTGCTATGAGCTAGTGCAACACGGCATCGACATATAAATCCACGACTCTGCAAACTCGCACGTGCACAGTAATATAGTAATATTATTGAAATATATATAGATCTGTATTTGAAGTAGAGAGTTGTCCGCGTAGGTCGGTATCATCTTTACGGGTTATTTGCACTGTGTTGTACTAGATATTTTCTCATTGAACTTTGCCAAGTAAGTGTTCCATTTCGAAGCTTTCCCGCTTTTGAAGTTGGGAGGTAGGTATGTAACCTACACACAGCAGGAGCAGCCGGAGCAGCAGCAGTACCTCAGTAGTAGAAGCGGTAGTTGGTGTGCATATGTGTGTACTCCTGTGCTGCTGCTGCTGCTGTTCCATATGCTGCTGTTGCTGCTGCTGTGTTACTCTTCTGTATGTTGATGTTGCTGCTGCTCCTTCGTGTACAGCGATGTACGTAAGAACAGCGATTGCCCCGCGTGAAAATGTTTTTTCGTATTTTGTACGATTTGACTAATCAATTTTTCATCATCTTTACGGGTTACTTGCACTGTATTGTACGTCGTACTAGATATATGGCATTGAACTTTGCCAAATGTTCCACTTTGGAATCTGTTCAGCTTTCGAAACAGGGAGGTAGGTATAATGTACGAGTAACCTTTACACAGCAGGAGCAGCAGCAGTACTACAGTAGCAGTAGCAGGGGAAGTTGATGTGCGTATGTGCGTACTCCTGTGCTGCTCCTGCTGCTGCTGCTGCTGTTCCATAATGCTTTTGTTGCTGCTGCTGTGCTGATGTTCCGTGAGTTGCTGTTGCTCCTTTGTCTACAGCGATTTATGAACAGCGGTCGCCCCGCGTGAAAAACTATGTATCGTATTTTGTACGATTTGACTAAAATATCTATATCAAATTATTTAGCAGCAGTACAAACAGAGGAACAAAATACGCAAAAACAAATAATTTTTCACGTCGGGTAATTTGCTTTCTCCTCGTTCAACTACAGAGTACAAAAGACGCTCCTACAAATTAGTTCGTACGACGTCAGACCTTTGAACTCGACTCTCGACATAAAATCAAGCCACGGCCAACCTGCGTCTTGTTGGGTAAGGCCAATGCAAAGAGACGGCGGCTTTGAAGTTATCATTCGGACCTGCTAGATGTTGCCCTCGTCGTGGAATGCTTGATATCTAGAATAGGAATAAAATGATGTGGTCCGACATTGGAGAGATATCAGGAGAGATCAAGATTTTTATAGAGACAGTTCAGGAGACCGCACGCCTGCATAGTCGACACGAGTCACTACCTGCCCGTTGCTAATATTTTTACAGGCCACTCGTACAGCAGTACCAAAATACAAGGTTCCCCTCCGGGACGTGACTGGGGGAGTGGCGCAAGGGCGAATCGAAAACCTACTATTAATATTAGAATAACAGCATGCGATGTTGTATCATACACATATCATATTGTATACCTGGTACGCATTAATAGCACATGCTATATATACATGTTAAGAAAAATCCTCGTATTGCGGTTCATAAATAAATATGTAGACCTTTTTAGAACTACAACACCTGCATTTTTGGAGATAAACATACTCGTAAATAATATGGTGGAACCGATACTATTGACTCGATCGTTCTTAGAGATTTGTGAATGATCCCGCAAACGTATTGTCAATATATTGAAATACTCGTAACATATTTAATTGTTGTGGCGCTCAAGGTAAGGAAAGGTCTATCCCGCACAAAACCGAGAGATAGAACTCCCGACAAAAAAAACGTTTGAAAATTCCACAAAAGTGTGACACGCTGCACACACGCGCATGACACGGCACACACCGCACACGCACGCACACGTGACACATGGAACACAGTACTCCTACAGAGTAGTGGTGAGATAATAACATATTTACAGAAGAAGTAGAAAAGGATGCACGAGAAGGGCTGAAAGTGTCGACCACACCTGCCTAAGAAATCCACTTGATTTTTGTGTGCTTCCTGTCTTATATTATGGGGGTCTGGGTTACGTACAATAAAAAAGAAGAGTATCATACGTAGTCATCGCCAAGGATCGAACTCAAGCCTTCGAGCATAGAACCGTGCATGGTGACCGTTTGCCTATATTTTCAAAGATCCGTTTTCCATGTACTGCTACGTACACGATTATTTGTCGCGGCCCTCGTCAGACAAACGCCAGTCCGCACATACATGATGCAAGCACAGCAGCAAGCAACAACAGCAGTAGTAGAAGAGAGAGGTGGTGGTGCCTGGTGATGGATGCGAGCCTGCGATAGCCACAGCAGCATACGGTGGATCCGCCACAGGCACGTCTGCTGCTTGTGCTTCTTCCGGGGCTGTGGCGTTGCTTGTGTTCGTTGCATGTTGTTTGATATATCGTGGTATTCAAAAGCGGTCATTCATTTCCAGTCAGAGTGGGCGTAGCTCTGTCACACACAGCAGCAGCAGAACAGAAAAGAGTAGTTAATGTGGATTATGGACGGTAGGCTCCGATAGACACAGCTAGCCACAGCACTACAGCGCAGATGAGCGTTATTCTGGCACGTACGCATGACACATGGAGCCCATCAACAGCA
>MEHQ01001331.1:0-18623 GCA_008828725.1 Saccharina japonica
TGCGTATTGGTGGACCGGACGATCAATCAAGCCGATAGTCCGTTCTTCACTTACATCCATCGCTTGTTATGGCTGTATGGCAAACCTTTCCAACTCCTCACTGGTTCTATGCCCCTCTTTGGTGTACAGTCGTCGATATGGCCTCGTGTACAGCTTGGCACCGCCCCAATCGGTATTAATGGTATGAAACGTCAGTTTCATTTACGCTAGTCGCTGTGTACATTAGTACTCCGTCTGACGACGTATATTATAGTGAGGCCTGCCTCGCATTTGACTTGAAAAACGTATCATAAGGGAGCATGCCTGTTGCTACTAAAGTGCCCGACGGGATAAATTTATCTGTCGCCAACTTGTGTTGTAACTGGTTGACGGTTGTATAATATTGGTTGTTGGCTCGTCGACTATATTTTAAATTTGTTTTCCTGTTGGTTTTGCTTTTTGCTAACACAACAGAATAAATCAGATCAAGATTCAGAATGGTAAAACATCTGTAATATTGTGCAACACACACTACAGCCGGCCGAATTGTCAGGCTCAAACGCGTTCGCTTCTGTGTCATCTATGAGTTGTACCACAGACCAACACAGTCGCACGACCGGCTACACGTGCTCACTGCTAGTTGTGTCATTGCTGTACCTCTCACGTTTCATCTTCGCATTCAAGCGCCGTCTCTGTATATCCGCACTGAAGGGGCCCCTTCGGGCAAACAACATTAGAGCAAATGAAAAACAAATCATTTTTTTTCTCTAACAACGCGTATGCAATGGAAACGGTCCAAAACAACATTGCCTCCGGCACCAGGCTATGTTTCAACACTCATATCTCTAGGAATCCGGCCTGTGCTACTTTCGCAGGTGGGGATAGGGTCTGTGTGCGTTAATGGGCACCGCGCTAGTTATATACGGGTTTGTGCTCATGTACAGGCTTGAGCTACACCCATGATGTCTTGAGAAGTCCGTACAGCACTTTCGGCGTTGGAACACAATATGTGATGATAGACAACGAGTCCATACAGGATGTAAAGGGCGACGACATACGGTAGCTTTCGTGCTTACCAGTACAAGTATTGATATGGTACAACACACGGATCTGTGGACTTCCACTCTTTCTAAAGGCAAAACATCCGGTTCAAAACGTTTTCAAAGCTGAACTCAAAACTATGATAACTCTTAAGATAGATTGAAGACAGCCTTAAGCGCATAACGCGACGGATACACAGCACGAGTGAAGTCAAAGCCCACGAATTTCTGAAAGTGTATCGTCGAAATTTCAAATGTGCAACCATGGCAGGCTTTGTACGAGTCCATGTGGTAAAGTACGCTCGGTAGTACGAATGCCATGTGCCATACAATGCCGAATGGGGGCGAGTTCAAAAAGGAATACCGAGAGATCAGCCGGTCCATTTAATGTTGTACACTATTTTGGGTAGGAGTAGGTTTTTACACTCAGCGGGGCACCACAAACTGCGTAAATCAAAGCGAACGATCAGTGTCACTGAAACTACAGTATGGTAGCAGGATTGCGAGATCATTGCGCGGTACCACGAGGGAACTACTTCCATCAGGAATAAAGTACAGCAAACACCAAAGACACCACTTTCTTTTATATTTCCTTTTAAGCCACAGGTACATACTGAAATCACAAACGAATATGATCGGTTTGCATTGCTTTGTTCACCACAACGGGCGCGCCAATGACGCCACCACAACGGCCATGCATGATATTGCATCCAACGCCCGCCCCCGTCATTGGCCGCTTTGATCACCATCCTCGAGGAACCACCTGCGATTGGTAGCTTGATTTTGCTGTAATGAACACTGAGCCCACATCGACGCAGGGTGGGGTAGACGCACCATGGTGCAGTATCACTGCTGTCACCTTACACAAATCCGAGGCTTTCCTAGGGAAGGTTTTTACACTGCTGGACAGTACCCACCGGGAAATCAGTTACCCCCGTACTTTCATATATTGTTGATATTGGATGTGGACACCGCCGGCCTGGGGAGTCGTACTGCACGGAACTCGACGGGAACTGTTGTACGAGAGCTAGCCACGACGAGATTCGCTGCGATGATTTGTTCGGGATCCAACCTCCGCGGAAGTCCCTGGGACGGGCTCCAGCCACGACGGCATAACACAGGATATCATGTCGGGATCTAACTACCGCGTTTCCACATAATATCTGGTCGACCTACACTCGTCTACGAAGTAGTCTTCTATTTGACGTCAATACTGCGTCCAGGTTCGGAAATATCAATATCTTATGCCAGGTTTACTGTACTAACTATTGTTTCTGCCAAACGTTAGCCGAGAACAAATTAGGGTACCGCGACACGTGTAATCCTCCTGCTAAACAAAGGTGTTCGTGTATAACTTCAATACAACGGCCGCCATCATTCTCCTGTGTCCCACAGTCGACCACACCCTGCTTCCAAGAATGGGCCGAGTTTGAGGCAAATCTCCGGAATAAACGAAGATTGGGAAGCATGCTTTGATGGAGCCGAAGAGGATACGGACTACGGTATAGTACTAGTAGTATAGTACAAGTAAAATACAGTACTGTGTAGTATATTGCAGTAGACACGGGCTGCGGTAGCGGTGCATCTGTAATTTTGTGATATTTCTCGTTTACTTGAGGAGCTCTGAATATCACACCAACACGGATCGAACGCAATGTATTCGCTTCACACAACGAGCAATTTCACAAGCTACGGCAGCAGTATGTTTTTATTCGACAAGAAACGGATATCCGCACATGGGCTCCAATCTTGTCTTTCAAATAGTCCAAGTCCCGTTTTCTGCGGGAGGGCGACTGAAAAGCTCTTCAGTTGACTGGTTCGCATTTCGTCGGCAATGCCAATAGGATAACACGCACCTCCTGCCAGCAAACACAGCGCAGACATCAGCGAGAAAAAGATCTGCGATATGCTCTCGAACCAGAATAACTGTGTTGTTGCGCAGTTTGTTCAGGTTAAACTTGTTGTATAGACATAACTTTTCTGTCCGGGAATAACATAACCCCCTATTCTCCTAACAAACATTCTTGGGTACTGACACCTATATACAGAATAGTAGTACGCAAGGTGTTTTGTTTTGCTTGCAGCAGCAGTGGTTGATTGTTGTTTCATTACTTTGATACGACAAGAAAAGGCTTTGCGCGCACACCAAAACTTACAATGCCCTCCTGCGAACACAGGCCCACTCGCTGCGGGCATGCGACCGAACAACCCTTCAGTCGGCTGCTTGGCATGTAGACTTCAGGGGTAACACACGCCATCAACCACCTGGGGTAGCCTCCCTGCCACCTTTACAGCGCCACAGACAACAGAAGGAACATGGGCTGCGATGCGCTCCCTCGAACCGAGAGCAGAGCAATGTGTTGTTGCGGATAGTGTTCTGCTGGAAACACTTTATGAGAATAGTATTATGTCCGGAAACAAAACAACTTCCTAGCCTTAAAATCTTTTTCTTAAACGGACCCTTACATTTACGGACGAAAACGAAGGATGAACTGCGATAATTGTATGGACTACAGCTGCAGAGGAAGTACACGAGTTTTGTATAAATAGGTTTATTTTGGGTTCATCGTTCCGACACGAAACGAGTATCAGGACCCCAGCGCAAAGCGTATCCTCCTACCACACAAGGTACTTTTCCATGGAGGGGGAACTGAATATTTTGTCTAGTTGACTTGACAGAACGTAACATGCCATGATAACACGCCAGCACGTCAATAACGTCAAGGGGATACATCACAAAAGCAGGCCGGCCCCGTGAAGGATTTGACTCGTAATGTGTATAGTACGTTGTTCGTCGCGATGCTGTAGAAAAACATGCGCGATATGTAGCGCACAATTATGATTCAGGCCGTTTAGGTAGCTGAAGTGAGAGCTGCGCCGATTGTTTGACAAGTGCGGGGTTGGCTGAGCCTCCCAACGGGAAATTAATACAGTACTCCACAAAGTGAACAGTGGTCGCGAACGTCGATAATGTTGGCCCACGACCATAATACCGGTATAGTGTCGGACGTAGCTACTTGGGTATGTAAGCACACCTCGGTTAAGCGTTTCGGCACGCACAAATGTATACGCGTGTCACAGCAACGAGGCCAACAACAAGACGGCCGAACACTCGTGGAGGAAACCCAAATATTGAAATGGAAGGGAAATAGAAAACGAAAGGCCGGCTGCAGACTGCACGGACTTCGCGCAATCTTCGACGGTGAAATTACCACGTTTATATAGCGAATGGCTACAGGTATGATGAACCACAACTTCGGGGCCGGGGTAACGAGAAAGTATCCGAGGCGAGCGCTATCACAAAGTGGTGGTTGACATCTGGGAAGGCTGCATTAACCCAAGGCGAACGTCCTACGGCAAACAAACCAAACCCGAACATGGGTAGGGATAACGTGGTCTCCATGAATCGCCGCATTTAGTTAATAAACAATCGACAAGATCGTGACGGGAGTGGCAGAGTGGGCCGACAAACGAAAGGGAACTGAGTAGGAAGCGCCACGCATCCGTTGCGTGGGTGGCGCTCGAGGGAATGGAGACGGGGGGGGGGGGGAGTGGTTCGTAGGCAAACGGCGGCGGACGATAGCAGGATGGAGACGGTAGACAGGGTGGAAATGTACCAGACGGACTAGCTGGTAGAACGTGTCTGTAATACGGGTATAAACCTGCCTCAGCTGCATGGAAGGTGCTTTTTTGGCGTGCTCCGGTTGCCTGTCCTTTCCTGTCGTTTTTAGCTTTGCTTTGGTTGCGTTGTTTTTCATTCCGTTTAATTTCGTTTCATTTCATTTGCTTCTTATTTTCTGTCGCATCTCCTCTGGCAGAGGCGCGACCCTTACTTCATTTTTAGGGCAGTGGCCAAAAACAGGCACACCTGGTCCGTTTGCGGCCAAAAACAGGCACATACTAAAATTACGTTTCAAACGCACCCCACGATCCTGCCGTTCCTTGCAACGCAAAGTAGAGTTTTTTCATGTTCTTCGTGCTCGCCCGGTGGCTACGAATACGAGTATTAATAGCTGCTATTAATAGCACGAGGAACGAACGCCTGCTGCTTATTCTCCTATACCAGCTTGCGACACCCCTGGTATTCCAAGTCAACAACAATCCCGAAGGGGAGCCTTCTCTCTCGTATTATTTCGGCGGAGGTGTGCAGGCAGATATATATGTGTCGCTGGAGTGGCGTGTTTTGCGAGGTGCGAAAGGAGGAGGGGGTCTCCGCGTACGTCGGCATTTGTATAGGGGGATAGGGCGGAACTATGAAGGGCCTCTGATTGGCTTAAAGACGGCAAAAAAAAGTGAAAGTCAAGCAATGTTGCCAAAATTAGGTATACCTGGGTTTCAAAAAAGGCAAAAACAAGTACAACAAGTTTTCGACCAATGGCAGGACACGTGGAGTGCGTTTTTTACTTGGTTTGAAGTATGTACGAGGTAACTGTTTTTGGCCGCAAACGGACCAGATATACCTGTTTTTGGCCGCTGCCCTTCGTTTTATTGTGTCATGTTTTTGTTTGGCTGTTTGATTGTTTGGCGTTTTTTATTATTATTATTAGGGCCCATATTGATGAATGTAAAATAAACTGAATTTGAAAAACAAAAAAAACAAATTCGCTTTTGATTGGTCAACACACGCACCAGCACCAAAGACCAGGATCTTGAGGTATAATCTTTGGTGCTGGTGCGTGTGTTGACCAATAAATAGCGAGTTTGAGTTTCGTTTTCCAAATCGAATATATGATATACTCGTTAATATGGGCCCTTACGATGCGAGTTTCTAAGTTTGACCAAGTCTCTCGTGATAGGGACCCCTCGCAAGATGGCCATGGCCGTTTTCTTATTTGATTAAAATGTTGATTTTGTGTGCACTTTTCATCAAATTCTCAGAATTTTATTTGTCTACTACGATGTCTCAGAATTTTATCTGTCTACTACGTTGAACTCAGATACTCAGAATCGTTATTGTCTGTCTACTAGTACGTTATACGAGTACTTGGAATTTTGTTATGAAAAGAAGAATTCGGGCTCATTTTTTTTTTTCCATCCCATTTATTATCTTCGCACGTCCGTCTTCCTCCCTCCCTGGTCGTAACTCAGATACGGGGTCACAAAGTAGGCTCCTCTCCCTCCCCCCCCACTACAGTTCTTGCCTTGATTTTATCGCGCAGAGGGTTCAGCCTTCCCAACGCTCGTCGATTTTCATCGAATCTTGCTAACTCACGCTCTCGCGCTTATTGTTTGCAAGAAAAGTCCCTACGAGCATGCGCTCGGCGGGGCTCGAACTCGCGATCTCGACGCTAACAGGCTTCTTGGTTACCTGCTAGCCCACCGGGGCGACCGGTTAGTCATGCAGGGAATCGAACCCGGGACTTGTGTAGTACTACACCGCACTCCCACCCGTTACTCTACTCGCCTTATATACACTCATGTGCAGTTTTTCCGTTCCTATAGTCGACGTACCAAAATTAGAAACTCGAATTCATTTCAGACCCCCAAAATAAAAATAATTTCATTTCAGACCCACCATACAAAAATCAACCCATTTCAGACCCACCATACAAAAACCAAGTCATTGACAGCCCACTCTACAAAAGCAAAGTCATTTGAGATCCCCTATTCAAAAATCAAGTCATTTCAGACCCCCCATACAAAAACCAAGTCATTTCAGACCCCCAATACAAACATAAAGTCATTTCAGACCCCCCATAGAAGAATCAAGTCATTTAAGACACCGCATCTAAAACTCAAGTCATTTCAGACCCTGTACAAAAATCAAGTCATTTCAGACTCCCCATACAAAAAATAAGTCATTTCAGGCCCCCCATACAAAAATCAAGCCATTTGAGACCCCCATACAAAAACCAAGTCATTTCCGACCGCCCATACAAACATCAAGTCATTTCAGACCCCACACAAAAAACCAAGTCATTTCAGACTCCCATAAAAAAACCAAGTCGTTGCCGACCGCTCATACAAAAATCAAGTCATTTCAGACCCCATACAAAAACCAAGTCATTTCAGACCCCACATACAAAACCACAGTCATTTCCAGCCTACTATACAAAATCAAGTCAATTCAGACCCTCGTAAACAATCAAGTCAGTTCAGACCCCACATGCTAAAATCAAGTAATTTAAGACCCCCTATAAAAAGTCAAGTCATTTTAGACCCCCCTAACATAATTCAAGTCATTTCAGACCCACCATACAAAAATCAAATCATTTCAGATCCCCCATACAAATATACAAGATATTTCAGCCCCCCCATACAAAAACAAGTCATTTTAGACCCCCCATACAAAAACCAAATCATTTCCAGCCTACTATACAAGAAACAAGTCATTTCAGACCCACCACACAATATCAAGTCATTTACAGCCCACCATTCAAAAACCAAGTCATTTCAGAACCCCTATTCAAGAAGCAAGTCATTTCAGAACCCCCGTACATAATTCAAGTCATTTCAGACCCATCATACAAAAATCAAGTAATCTCAGACCCCCCATACAAAAATCAAGTGTTTCAGACTCCACATACAAAAACCAAATCATTTCAGACCCCCCATACAAAAACCATGTCCTTTTAGATCCCCCATACAAAACCAAGTCATTTCAGACCCACATACGAAAACCACCCGTTTCAGACCCTGCTTACAAAAATCAAGTATTTTAAGACCTCGCATACAAAAATCAAGTCATTTAAGACCCCCAATACATAAACAAAGTAATTTCAGAGCCCCCATACAGACATCATGTCATTTCAGACCCCTCATACAAAAACCAAGTCATTTCCAGCCTACTCTACAAAAACCAAGTCAGTTTAAGTCATCTACAGACCACTATACAAAAACCATATCATTTCAGACCAAACATACAATTTCAAGTCATTTACAGCCCAGTATACAACAATCAAGTTATTTCAGACCCCCCATACCAAAACCGAGTCATTTCAGACCCCCCATACAAAAACCAAGTCATTTCAGACCCCCCATACAAAAAACAAGTCATTTCAGACACCACACAATTTCAAGTCATTTACAGCCTACTATACAAAAACGAAGTCATTTCAGACCCCCATAACAAAATCAAGTAATTTGAGGCCCCCTATACAAAAAGCAAGTAATTTCAGACCCTGCATATATAATTCAAGTCATTCCAGACCCACCATACAAAAATCAAGTCATTTCAGAAGCCCCATACAAAAAGCAAGTCATTTCAGACCCCCCATACAAAAATTAAGTCATTGTAGACTCGGATACAAAAATCAAGTAATTTCAAACCCCCGCAAGTGGAGCAGATCCTCATTGCCATGGTCTGCGTCATCATGCGCGTGTACCGCCTGCAGGGAGGGCAAAGGGGGTTCTCGGGGTACGTCGTCGACGCTGTTTCCTGTTTTTTCCCCACCAATGCACATAAGTTGACGACAGTTACTAATATCCTGCTGTGCGAGTTCCTAGCGACAGCTATCCTATTTTTTTCTTCTTTTGTTCGCTTTTTTCTTTTTTTTTTACTCTTTCTCTCTTTCATGCACCTGTAATTGCTAGGAGGGTAGGTCTTGCCTGTCGTATATGGCATTGCATTGTCTGCTCTGCTTCCTGCACTGCAGCGTAGTATCTCTGTGTCGTAGTTTTGTGACCCAGAACTGGTACCTTTTTAGGATGAAGAATCGGCACGGACACTGGGTGTGCTGGATGTCGACGGGTAGAAAGGAAGGTTTAATTTATGGAAGCATTAACAGCAACAACAGCAGTACGTCGTAGCAGTAGTATTTACCGATGTAAGTGATCAGTACTACTGCTGTAATAAGACTATCGGTGTTCGTCCTCTGGCGCTGAGAAACGAACAACGGGGGGGTGTACTCATGTCGTGCACGGCCGTAGTCATATGACGATAGACCCTCGCATCCCTACATTGCCGGGACGGAGCACGTTGGGTTTTCACCAACCAGGCAAACATTCCTTGCACCAAGCGCGAGGCGCCGTGAGGTATTGGGCGCGTCGCATGGACGGCGAGCTGCATCCTGCTAGGAACCGCCTCTATGGCGGACTTGCATATGGACGACAGCTTCAATGAGTGAATTTGATTTCTGGTGTGGCCACTTCCGGTAACACCAATGGGTTTTACTATGTAACTGGTTTTACTATGTAACTGCCTCGCGGATGCCTTACCATATTAACACTACGTGATACGACAATTCCCCTTGTGCGGAGCAAAGGTTCTCCACCCCGCACAAATGATCTACTCGACCGCCAGCTTTAGTAACCGCCAAAAAAAAAAAAAAAAACGGCACGCTGGTTGTCTAGCTCACGCAGCGAGTGGCGTGTTTTACAGTGTCGTTGCCAACCGACGCCAACCCAACCTATAAATATATCATATATTTATGGGGGGGGCGGTAACTGACACCGTCCCCTCGCTCTACGCCTCTTTAATACCTATATAAAACTGAAAATGGGGGCGGTAGAGAGCCCCCTGCTTGATACAAGGCCTTCCATAGTGCTACAATACTACTGGGCGGCACTGCGACCTACGACCTATATATAGGCCGCAGCGTGTGACAGCGACTGTAGCAGTAGTGAGCGGTACAAAGGAGCTACGAGTTCGCTCTAAGGTGGACCAGAAGGTCCTGAAGAGCCGTGGTATCGGCAGGCTTTGCTCGATAAGTACTGGGGGATATGGCGTGGGTTGGTAACTGCTGTGGAAACGACTTTGGCGACGGCAAGGCTCTCAATGATGGATCTGCCAGACAGCATGAGCTCTCGGAATAGCATCAAACCTGAGTGCCTCTTTTCCGAGCAACAGCATGTTGAGCACCACAATCTACAGTACTGCAGTAGTAGCAGCGTTTTTAACCCTTACGTTTCAGCGTACGGGCCTGCACGGACTGTTGTTTGTTGTACATAGCCGTGGTACCCTCAGAATCGGTCCATTATTATCAATAGTGGTCAAAGCCTTGACATCCTACGAGTACGAGTACGAGTATATGACATCCTATATACGAGCACCTTACCTGTCATTTGGCATCATCATACTCGTACGTATGATACGTATGTACGTACCTGTGGTACCTGATGTATCTGTGTTACCTTGCCTTACCACCGAGCTGCAGGGGCGTCCTTGCTCGCACGGGAAAAATATTGGCACTATATCAGCATATCGCTTCCCGCAGCTACAGCAGCCGAACACTGCAAGCGGTTGCTTTGTGTATGTTTCTGTTGCCGCTGGATGGGGACTTGGATGCCGTACCCAGACGAATCACCTATTGATACTGCCAATGTTACGGTGGTATTGTACTCGATGTGAGGGTTTGCATCTCTCCGGTATTGTCACACAAATCACGTACACCGATACACATATAAAAAAAACGTTCAACAAAATACTTCTTCCGAGCCCTCCGGCGGGGTGGGGGTAGGTGTATGATATCCGAATCCCTGGGCTCCCCTGCTGATATTGTTAATATTCCTCTTCACATGAAATCGATATTTCTACCGGTTGGCATAAGGAAAACGCAGTCTACGTGCCGAGTACTCATCCTGTGTCCTGTGTATGACAATCAAGCTCTGTGGTCGCAAGACACGACCGGAGCACAATCATGCAATGCCATGTACGACAAGCACGACATACACGCGCAAGGAATCCAAATGTGCTCACAAAGATAAACAAAACACTAACCGTATTCTACCTACTAGTCGGTTTGGTGCCGTGCTGACCTGTCTGCCACCTTCTTCCTGCCTTCCACAATCGCGGTTTCCCATACCCCCCCCCCCCCATCATTCGTGTTGGGTGCCACCCTGAATGCGGATGGATGTTGGCTGCTTCGTACTAGTTTCCACTTCGTCTTTGAGTCGAACAGATCAAATACTGATCGAAATGAAGCAGCACCGATAATATGTCCAAACAAATGCGTACGTAACTGGAACCAATACATGTGGACGCGGGTGATGGGAAATAAATAAATACGAGTCTGAGCACGTTTAGCACGATAAATATTTATACAAACAAGTAGGTAGAATAATTTGGGATGGTTTCGTCAATTACAGCATATATATGCCGCTGTATTTCTGAATATGATGGCTCTTAAAAGGCGCCAGTCACCCACACCAGTTTAGGTTTTTACCCTTTTTACTGCGGAAACATCATATTCGTAGTATTATTGTGTCCGGATAGCGGGAGTGCAGATCTAAAAGGCGTAACAAAAACAAATCGCAACAGAACTTTCCTTGTCGAAATCAAGCACACCTACTGTCCATGCTGATCCTAATTATGAGAGACTCTATAACGCCGTATTTTCGTTTCACATATTTTTAATGTGAAGACAACAACAACAATAGAAACGACAGAACATACCATACGATAATACCAATACCCAGTTAACCCTGGTTAACCATATAATTTGTTTAGAACAGTAATTCTTACAAACAATGCACTTGCCCTACAGCACATACCAGTATACATGTATACATGACGGATGGACTCTTAATCCCTATTCAAGGTATCACACAGGTGCAGGTGTCATGCCAGACCCAGCAAAAAACGCGCGCTTGCCAATTCCACAACGCTGTTTCGATACATGTTGCACCCTCTTCTTCGCCGACCCCGCTCGATTTTGAACTCTCCAAACTGGTCCTACTGTAGATGCGCCGACGTAAATAAATAGGAAACAGCCAAAAACGGGCATACCCGGTCGGTTTTCACTGAAAAACGGGTACAGCCTGGAATCAAGTATAACAAAACACACACAGCGAGCCACGCGATTGCTCAATTTATCACTTCCTGCCAATCCCAGCCTGCCTTTCGTTATGCCTGTTTTCGTAATAGGTGTTATCTACTGCGTAAACAATAAACCCGGAACAAAGTGAACAAACATGCAAGCCATGTGGTGCTCTGCGTTATTTGCATTGTTGTGTTTCGGATACCTGCTCGCTTTTTTCTTTCTCAGTCTTCCTCTACGTTGTGTTCGATTTTCATATTGTTTTTCCTAAGTGTCTGTCATATCACCTCACGGAAGCAAACGACACTTCGATAATTTGTATCTTGTTCAAACCTGTTGCTGCTGAGCATTTTCGGTTCGTCATGCACACTCAACTATGCCTGCCCTCCCTTGCAGATCCAAGGGCCCCAACACATCTTAAATACTATATCAAACAAGCAATGCGTCGGTCGTTAGAAGGTCCGAGCATTAGGACTGGAGCTATGTCGAGTTCGGCGAGGAGTAATGTTATGGCTTTAGTACGTATTATTGTTGCTGTAAAATAAAAATGTACCATACCAGGTATTGTTTTCGAAAGACTGAAGTTTGTATTTATTCTTATATGACAGAATGGGCCCCTTGAACAAGACGAAGAAGATTCACACAGCATGTGATCAGGAATACAGCCATGCAAAGCACATTGCAACAACTTTATCTACACAACCGATCTAGTCCATGCTGTGCGTAAAACGTAGTACTGAGCGAGTGTATTTTCCATTTATATCTTTCTTGGTGTTTGCCGATGAACACGAGCAAATTAGCATATCGCCTTGGAGCTAGGACAGGAAAGAAAACAGGTTTGGAGGAAGGGAGTGGAAGCACGGGACGGAGGGAAAGTGCACGTCCTCTGCAACTAGTATTTACGCCCTGAAGTTCGGGTTCGTTGGCGGAAAGAGGTATTCCCACGGAATGCACTCAGGCAAAATCCCGGTAACAATTGCGCACAAATAACCAGTTAGTTAGGACAGTTCACTATCGCCTAGGTCTCCTTTCTCGGCACGGCTTTCGACACGAGAAGTACAGGGCGGTGCGCATACATAGTTGTCGTCTATCAATCCCAAGCATGTCTGATTTGGTCCAGAGTGCGCACCTCACGGGGATAATTCAAGAAACCACGCGGGACGAGGGAGGACAACTCTCGATAATAAAAACACGTTAAAACAAGGCACGCTGTGGCTCTTTTCAGAACTGTTTTTTGTTCGTATGCGTCCGTTCGTGTACCCCGGCGTATACACATATGCCCACCTACATTCAACCCGTCATAGAAAAGCATCTATTAATCCTCGTCGGGCTCCGCTCTCCTTGCATCAACAGCTCCTTGTTATGAGGTATTTTCGAGAGCGCAGGTTACGGGCAAAATGTTTGGCCCGGGATCATCAATTGGACGCACTTTTCCACAGATGCTCCGAGTATACCCGATACTCCGAGTATACTCGGAGTATGGAGTATTTTTCGTACTCCTAGCACTGAGAGTATTAGCGTACTGGTGGCCTAAATACTCGGAGTAATCGGATTATGATCAGTACTGATCGCCCAAATACTCCGAGTACTGGGAGTATGAGCAGTACTTTTACTCGAGTACATGCAGTACTCGGAGTAAAACTATCTATATTACTCGGAGTACTCCGAGTATCGAGAGAATTGAACACCAAAATACTACGAGTACACTTAGTATCTTAATTATTGATTTATCGATAATACTCTAATTATACTCCATGTAATGGGAGCATCTGTGAGTATTTAACTGCTATAAACGCCAGTCACATGCTCCCAGAACCTGGGAGGATTGACGGCCGAGTCTTTAAAATGATGGAACGATGCTCCTAACGCACTTCACATTCCGAGTATACTCCGAGAATCGAGTACATTTCGTACTCCCGAGTACTTAAGAGTATTAGAGTACTAGCGGCCTGAATACTCGGAGTACTTGGAGTATGAGCAGTACTGAAGCCCCAAATACTCGGAGTACAAGGTGTACCCGCAGTATCGGACCCCGAAATACTCCTAGTACAAACAATATCGAGAGTGTTCATACCCGAAATACTCGAGTACGAGCAGTATCCCGAAGTATTCAACACCAAAATACTCCGAGTACACGAAGTAGCTGAAGTAATTTATCTCCAATACTCGGGACTTTGCTCCAAGGTACTCGGAGCATCTGTGCACTTTTCCTTCCTAACATCGCTTTTTTGCTAAATACAGAATCCACATACCTCTAGTACCTAAAGACGACTTTGATCAATGGTAGTTTACCCAACTGCGGATACTACTTTAGATGAGATTTTCGACGAGTAATCCAAACCTTAATATTCAAACCTACCCGAGCTCAAGTTCGACCGTCCCTAGCGTCCTACGCGGCCACAGCAGATTGTTGATACTGACAGGAGCTCGGAAACTATCAACACTCTTGCTGCTGAGCGCTTTCGGTTCGTCATGTACACACAGCTATGCTGCAGATCAAAGTGCACCAGCAATATCACTAAATACTACTGTATACCGAACAAACAATACGTTGGTCGTGAAAAGGTCTGAGCAGTAGGACCGGAGCTATGCCATGTTCGTTAAGGGGCCCCTTCGGTCATGATGAAACAAGAGTACTTGAGTGATGAAAAATATACATTTTTCGTTTTTTTTACAGCAGCAATACTATTTCTGGTATAATAACACCATATCAGTACTGAGAAATCCCACGGTAGGGGTACCACTTTTTGGCTCAATATTTCCTGACCGGTTGAGCTCCTCACGTGAGTAACCACCGGATACTATTATAATTTTACTGGTATGTTTGTTTTTGGACTACCGCATTGGAAGGTTTGGTCGGGTTGCGCGAAGGAATGTTTCCGAGGTCATGTTTCGGGTGAGATATTGAGCTCCTCATGTGAGGAGCTCAGAAAATTCTGCTGCACCCCTACCGTGGAATAACTCTACTCCTTACGGAAAACGGCATAGCTCCGGTTCTAATGCTCAGATTATCGCCCGTCAAACGTATAACTTGTTCGTTATAGTCTCTAGGAGGTATTGGAACCCTTGTATCTGCAAGGGAGGGCAAGGATTGCTGTGTGTGCATCACGAAACGAAAGTGCTCCGCAGCAAGATTTTGATCGTTTCGGAGCTCCTGTTTGGTATCTACACTCTGCTGTGGCCACGTAGGACGCTACGGGCGGTCGATCTAGAGGCCCAGGTACGTTCCCCTACTAGTGCTTGGTGTCCTCGTCGAAAATCTGAGTTAAAACAGTATCAGCAGCCGGAGAAACTGACATTTTTCAAATTCGTCTTGGGTACCAGGGGTATGGCGAGTCGTTTTCGAGTAAGAGGCACGTTTCGTGACGAACAAGGCGTCTTGTCGATATGCCTCCCGAGACACAAATGTTGGCCATGATCTAGGCTCTCTAAAACTTATCGGCGGGCGATAATCTGAGCATTAAAACCGGAGCTATGCCGTTTTCCGTAGGGAGTACTGATATGGTGTTATTATACCAGAAATAGTATTGCTGCCAAGTTGCTGCTGCAAAAAAAATGAAGAATATATATTTTTCGACACTCAAGTTCTGTTGTTTCATCATGACCGAAGGGGCCCCGTACGGAGTGATATTATGTTGATAGTAATAGTAAAATAAAATGAACCATATCTGTTTCGAAAGGCCCAGGTTTGTTTTTTTCGTATTTGACAAAAGGGTCCCCTTGAAGACGATGAAGAAGATTGCGCACAACCTGCGCCCAGGAATACAGCCACGCAAAACATGTTACATCAATTTTATCTATACAACCAATAGAGTCCATGTCGTGCGTAACACGCAGTGCCGAGCGAGTGACTTTTTCGTTTTCTACTTGCTTTGGCGTTTACCGATGATCACAAGCTAATTGCCCTATCGCCTCCGAGCTGGGACAGGAGAGAAAACACGCTTGAAGGGAGGTAAAGAAAGCACGGGGCGGAGGGAGGGTGCATGTCCTCTATATTTATTATTCGCGCCTTGACGTTGGGGTTCGTGCTGGAAAGATATGCTACCGCAGAATGCACTGACGCGTTCTCGCAGCACCGGGTGCATTGGGACTGCTGCTGCGCTCTGTTGTACAAATCCATTCCACTCGTCAAAAACGAAAGCCACACCAACCATCGAATATATTTCAAGAATATTTACTACAAAATTGGAAGTGAGTGACTATTAAAACACGAAGTCATGAGCAGCAGCTGACTCACTCGCAAGAGGGCGAGAGAGAGATGCAGAGAGAAATATACGCCTGGAGATGAAGAGAATGAGCCGAAAAAAGAGAGGAGACACGAAGAACCCGAGGCGAAGACTGTCCGCCACCCCACAAGAGCCGGACAGAGGTTAGATAACGGGAGCGCGAGTGCGTAGCAGCCGGTCGTAGACTTTAACCCGCGTGTGTCTGTAACTCTATACGTTTTTCTCCGTGAGGCACTTCCAGCACGATGCCACTCCGGCCGAATATAGAAAGAACATTTAGATGGAGTCACAAAATGCATAAATGCCCCTAACGTTGACGAACCGACTGACGCCGAGCCAAGTTCACAAGAGACCCCGTAGGGTAGACCGGCGAGGTTAAAGAAACATATAGCAAAAAATCGCCCAAGTGGCGGCAAACTAGCTGAATCTTGTCCAGGCTGGGTAACATGATGAACGATGGCCAGCGTGTCCGCGGTGGCGTCAGTGAGTTTCGTCGGGTATCATTCGTGGAAAACAAACAGCAGCTTCACGCTTTCTGATTCGAGGCGGACCAACACACAGACGATCTATGTGTACATTGGAGACACATGCACAACAATAATGACACTCGTAGGCTAAAGTGTCGGGCATTTCAGGAAGTGTTTGGTCCAAAACATGCTACCCCTACCGCAGCACGCGTCAAATGATATACTAATAATAGAAACCATAACAATAGTGGTAGCATACGATACATGTTGTTGTGCTTTGCTACTTGCTGTGCTGCCTATAAATCATTACGTACTCAGGTTTTTCCACGAACAAGAGGGCGGGCTACATAGGCCAACAGCACACACAAACCACAACCACAAGCAGCTATTGATCGGGTGGTCGATCGTAGTCTGTTCCCCTGTGGGTGCCACGAGACGCTGGTCGGCAGCATTGGGACAAAGTTTCTACTTTGCAACGCCGCACAAGGCCTATAGGTTTTCCCACTTTCTTCTTCGCGGCCCCTCGCACCACCACTGGAATATCCAATTATAATTTTGCCCGTTTAGTTTTTGCGCTATATTGTATAAATGATGGTAAGACCAATGAATATGGGAAACAATTTGAGCCGTGATTTCTGGCGAATATTTTTCCAGTTTTGAGGATCCAGATAAATGTGCATGAGAAATAAGGACCATCTATTATGGCTTCTCATGTTTGAAACTGGTTCCGTATAGTATTGGTTCGTTTTGTTTGCTTCAAACGACGCAAAGCCAACGGCCGCCGCACCACCGCGAGCGTCGTCTCGGCATCCAAGTATGGGTGGACTTTCGCCGCGGACGTCGAATCGCCATCGCTGCTGCCGTTTTTTCCGTTGCTGCTGCTGGTATCGCTTCCATGAGAGGGAGAAGCGATAGCTTTTACACAGGCGTCATATTCCGTAAGTACAGCTCGCCGTACGTGTGATGCTTTGGCGTGGGTGACAGATACACTCGGCAGATGGGCAGTAGTACTGCTGCTGTAGTGGCAACACACAAGATTTAAGTATATTTCAGTTCCTGGAGGCCGGAGAGACCGCTAGGAACTGGACTCAGTTCCTGTATGTTTTGCAGATTTTTGCCCCCTCCAAGAACTGAGAGCAGAAATATCGACGATTTCCTGGCCCATAATAGATCGTTCTGATTTTTGGGTTTCGGAGATCGCTGAAAACTACAGAAATCACGGCTCAAACATTTCCCATGATAGTTGGTCTAAGCATTTTAAACACGGGCGGCTCGACTTGAAAAAGCAACTGCGCTAAGTATATACTACAGGAGGGGGGGTACCGGTCTAGTTTATTTAGATTGCTATTTCTTCCGATATCTATGCGCTTTATCCGCGCACTCCTGTTTTGTTTGAGGCGACCATCCAGTGTAGTCGCTGCTGTCGTCGTGGATACTACTTTTGCGCAATATGTTGATGATATGCAACTGCTGATTAGCGGATACATATTCTTATAAACGTTGTGTTCATCCCGCTTAACCGGTATTTCGTACGTCGCCCCCTTCTGGCGTCGCCTACGTTTATTGATATGGAGCATACCTCGTCTCCTACATACGACATCAATTCCCTTTTTCTTACACAAATATACAATGCTTATAATTACAATTTGCCTAATACTCCAACTGCATCAATGTGGCTGCAATCGGCGTCATAGAACAAAGTTGGCTAAACCACTTGTGCTAGTGTAAAGAAACGACAAATCCGAACGAAAGCATAGCAGCAAATATAGTTTTGGAACTGGAATAGGTGTTTTGCCAAAACGTGCTACACCTTCCCAAATCGTGGCACAGCATTGCCCGATCTCTAGCAGTATCGTAGCCCGCCATTGTGCGAACCCTATCGCAGCACACGATTGCCCTAATCCTATCGCAGCACACCATTGCCCTAACCCTATCGTTGCACACCACTGCCCTAGCCCTATCGTGACACAGCATTGCCCTAACCCTGTCCTAGCAAAGCATCGTCCTAACCCTGTCGTAACACACCTAACTATATCGTAGAACCGCACAGCGTTACCTCAGTTGATGAACACATATCTGAGGCGAAATGAACCACGTTGGTTGGCCAACCAAACACCGAGAACCTGAGAATTGAAGGGGCGCTTGCCCCCTCGATGCATCGCACCAGTGCCCACAGCAGTAGATCCTCGTCAGTAATATTAGCATGAGACAACT